>CAUYQG010086869.1:0-29751 GCA_963574415.1 Tarsius wallacei
CACTCTGTAGCCCAGACTGGAGTGCAGTGGCTGCTCCCGGCCACCGCAGCCTCGATCTGCTGGGCTCCAGCGATCCTTCCACCTCAGCCAGTAGTCCCACACCTTGGGAGGCTGAGGTGAGTGGATTGCCTGAGCCCGCGGGTTCGAGACCCACCTGGGCAACTTGGTGAGACCTCATCTCTACAATAAATCAAAAAGTTAGCCGGGTGTGGTAGCGTGTGCCTGTAGTTCCAGCTACTTGGAAGGCTGAGGTGGAAGGATCGCTGGAGCCCAGCAGATCGAGGCTGCGGTGGCCGGGAGCAGCCACTGCACTCCAGTCTGGGCTACAGAGTGAGACTCCAACTCAAAAAAAAAAAAAAAAGAAAAAAGAAACATTGAATATTGAATGGCATTAGAAGGAGGTTATTTTTATTTATTCAGGAAAGCATAAGTATATTCTTTGCATACTTTTGTTTTTGCATTGACAGAATTTGAGGATGTTTTGAAAAGCAAACAGTATTTATGTAATTCAACTCACTTGATACTGTGCCTTTATTCCTATTGTGTATGTGAAAGCATGGGGTCAGTTGTTGCTACTTTAGAGCAACAATAGGCCCTTGTATAGTAGGTGACCAGCAGTCATCTGGTGCTTTTCATGGAGGATGAAGAACACTGATAAGTAATCTCCTTTAAATGGTCCAAGTAAATAGTTTTCTGTGGTTCATATTGAGAATTATTGTAAGTTCTGCATGAGGTGAGTGCTCAGGATAACATATTTTTCCATTGGAATAAATGACAAAGAATCATTGAGAGTTTTAGAAATCATTTGTCTTACTACTCTACATGCTAATGAGAAAATGAGGTCAGACCATTAATATCTTGATGCATCTTCATAATGTCAATACTTAGAAGTCATAATTTAATTTGATATGGTATAAGTAAGAGATATTTTCATAGACACTAGAGCAAACAAATTAATTTCTTAAAATGTATGTCATATAAGTTTATGATTAGTCAATAACCAGATTCTGTTTTGAAAATTGAAGAAAGTCGTTCACACATATATCCCACTATCAGAAGAACAAATTCTTGAACATTTGCAATCTGTTTTTGCTAGTGAGCAAACAGTGAAATTTTGAATGTTTTTTTAGGCTATGTAAATTAGTTTGTTTTAAGGAACAGAATTGTTTGTAAAGTATTAACATTTGTCGTCTACACAATAAATTGTTATGTTGCCATAAGTGTTAATCTATTCTATCTTACTCAAGATTGTAGGTAAATGATGACCATACACTATCAAGTAACTTATGGAATGATGTCTCTAGTGATCCTTTTTTTTATAGCTTATGTTTTCTTTCTTTTTGTTATGAGTCATTTTGATTATAGTAATAAAGATTATACTGGAGTAAAAAAAAAGAAAATATTGTGTATGACCAGTTAAACTTAGAAATGGTTTGTCATAGGAAGTAGATTTTAATAATCAACCTTATGATAATTAACACTTTCTGATCCTAATCTACCTCTGATCAACTCAAGTATAAAACACTGAGGATTCTTTTAGAATTAGAGGATTCCTAATAATAAGAGTCTGAGTAATTAATCTCAAAATACAACTCAGAATCACTATTTTCCATGACATATCCTAATTTTAAAAATGACTTAAGGAAGCAATTTATAAATAAGTAAATCAAATACATGTGAAAAAAACCCAAAAAACATTTAGCCTCTTTAAAATAAACGAGAAAAATATTTTGCTTGGTAAACTGACAAAGATTTTGAAGAATTATTATCCTAATCAAATAAAATGTAAAATAACATTGCATTTTCCTCATTGGAGTATACTTTCTGGAGAAATATTTTTCAAAACTCTATATTCGTAATGTTTTATTAGGTTCTCTACTTCTGACTATACTTATTAAAAATATACTTTTTGTATGTACAAAGACGCTATATACTAGATGTTCATTCAGCATTATTTATAGTGGCCAAAAATGAAAATCTAAATGGGAAAATGATTAAGAAATGCAAAGTATATACATAAGATAAAATGTTATGCAGCCATTAAATAAAATATTTTCACATACGTTTTAAAATAAAATAAATGTAAGGCTGATTGAGAAAATCAGAATGAAGAGCTATATATAGTGCAATTTCAATTTTTAAAAAAAGTGAATAGGGGCTCCCAGAACTTTGGCTAGGGCAAGATGAGAGAATTGCTTAAGTACAGTAGTTCAAAACTGGGCTGGGTAACATAGTGAGACCTCATCTCTACAAAGAATTACCTGGGCATAATGGCATGTGCCTGTAGTCCCAGCAACTCAGGAAACTGAGGTGGAAAGATTGCCTGAACCCAGGAGGTTATGACCAGGCTGCTGTGAGCCATGATTGCATCACTGACTATACTCCAGCATAGGTGAAACCCTGACTCAAAATAAAATAAAATAAAGGTTTACAAGATTTTGGGTAATTTTTTGGAAATTCTCCAAATACTCCTCAATGAATGAATAAACATTTCTAACCTTAAGGTTATAAGAGACAAAAGAAGAGGGGAAAGTGTCTCATTCTAGAAGCTGAACTGGATTCACAGAGGAGCAGTTACAGGGAACTTCATAACAATATTCAGATATTTAGCAGTCTGCCTCACAAGAGAGGGAACCAGTTGAGACTACATCATCTTCTAAAGGATGCTTTAGAAATCTTGGGGTAGTGAGAGCTTGAACAAAACCATTACTAATGTTCATTTTAGCCCTAGGATTCTAACTCACAGGAGACCTCTGAGAACTTTTTTTTTTTTTTTAAGAGACAATTTCTCGGTATGTTGTGCAGGCTAGAGTTCTGTGGCCGTTCACAGGCACAGTCACAGCTTTGAACTCCTGAGCTCAAGCAATCCTGTGCTTTGGCCTCTTGAGTAGGAACTACAGGCTTGAACCACTGTGCCAGGCTGGCACAGACTTTGTTCTTGATAAAGCTACCAATGACTTCCACAAGCCCAGATCCAGTAGTCCCTTCTCAGTCTTGACAGAAGCATTTTAGATGAGCTTTCCTTCCTTCTCAAATCTCACTTGTTTCAGCCTCCAGGAAACTACTCTTCCTTGGCTGTCTTCAGACCTCAGTCTCTTGGCTTGTTGTTACTCGTTTTCTCTACCACTAAAGGTTGGGGTATCCCAGGACTCAGTCATTGGGTCTTCTTTCTTCTTTACCTAGCCTCACCCCTAAGTGATCTCACCCAAACCCTAGCTTTAAATACCATCTATACACAGATAAGTTTCAAGTTTATATCTCTAGTCTGAACTTCTTTATTGAACACTACCTATATGTCCAAGTACCTCCCTTTCCACCTGTATATCTAGTAAGCCTCTCAAACTTAATATGACCAAAATTGAACTCTTGATTTCCTGCCTCTGCCTTCAAACTCTTCTTCCTCCAATATTCCCCATCTCAGTAGATGACAACTCTATTTTACTAATTAATTGCTCAAGCCATTAAACTTGACCATCCTTGACTACTCACACTCCACATCAAGTATAATTAATCTGTGAATCTTACAGCAAAATAAATCTAGAGTCCAACTATTTCTCAACAATAACATTTGGAACAAGACTTCCTTTAGTCTATTTTACTCATAAAAGTCTCTTCTGCTTATCATTCTCCAATGTTTTCCCAATTCCTTCATAGTAAAAGCCCTTACTTTACTTACAGTATGCTATATGATCTGGCTCTTGACTACCTCCTTCATGTCTTCTTCTGTCATTTTTCCCAGTGCTCATGTCATATTAGCCATGAAAACCCTAATTATTTTCCTCAGTCACACTAAGCCTGCTGTATTCCTGAAACCTATAACCATGCCTGGTAAATAATCAGTGCTCAAGAATTATTTGAATAAAGAAATGGCATTTCAGCTAAAGTAGATTAGGGGTGGAGAATAAGGAGGTAGCTCCTTAGAGGATGAATGGGTAAGAAATGCCTCTCTTTTGCTTATGGTAATCCCCTTGCCAGAGAGTTAAATTATAAGTATGAAATAACTCAAGAAAGAGACTCTTATTGTACACACTTAATTCTTTTTTTCAGGTAAACATAGAAAATCTTCAATGCAGACATTTTTCTAATGATGTATGAATTATAATAGATTTATACCCTGTGTGTGCGTATTAAAGATCTGACTCATTTATGTTCTTAAGATTGAGGATTAAGATGTGCCACTAGAAATGATGGTATATTCATGTAACCAAAAATATAGAGCCATTAAAATTTATGTGGAATATTCAGTAGCATGAAAAATAGCCATAATAAATTAAGTCCCAAGTCCCAGCTACTTGGGAGGATGAGGTAGGAGGATCTCTCGAGCCCAGGAGTTCAAGGCTGCAGTGAACTAAGATCATGCCACTGTACTCCAGCCTGGGCAAGAGGGAGATCCTGTCAAAAAAAAAAAAAAAAAAAAGAAAGAACGATGGGGTTTCTTATGCTTTCTTATTACTGTTCTTTTATGCAAGCTCTTCTGTCTACCCAGAATGCTATTGTTTCAATTCCTTATTTCCCCCCACCACCTTCAAGTCCCATCTGCAATATCATTTCTTCCAAAAATCATTTCTGATCTTTGCCACCTTTGAATCCCTTTAACCGTCTTTTTGTTGAGTGCTTACCAAAGTCTTCCTTGTATGACCTTTCATTGAGTTTTGACTCATGTCCCAAATGAATTACATGCTCCTTGGCTGTAGGATTCATGTTTTATTTATACTGAAATTTTGTCCATAAGGAAAGCAATGTATTAATTTACTTATTGAGCATTTACAGGCACTTAGCTAAAGAAGACAATGATGCCCTACCAACATACTTCAGGCATATAGCAACAGCTCAGAAAAGATTTGTATCAGCTTCTGTCATAATACAAGTAACAGTACTACATCTAGACACTGTGGTCCAGTGAAGATGACAGTCAGAGGCACAGCACTTAGAGAGAAGGGGGATGCCTGGGCTCTAGGAAGAAAACTTACCATAATCTGATTTTTACATTCAAAAACCATAGGATATATTCAGAGTCAACTTGTTCATGTAAAAAGGTTTCAAATTTCCTTAGTTTCCACAATTTATAATCTTTGAAGTATTATGACTTGAAAATCCTAATGTAGCTCTGACTCCAGCTCTGCTGATGGCTGTGTGACTTTGAGCACAATTTTTCAACTGTCAGGATCTTGATTTCTTTATCAAATGGGGGTGTATACTTGCTAGTCTAAAACGCCTCTCGATTAAAAAGTTTAAATAAGTGGATTTATTTATTTCCTTTTGTTCCCATATGCTTCTCCAATCCCATGAAACCATTCACTTAAGCTAATATGTATTCATATCTTTTTTTATTTAAAAAATTTGGTTTGGCCAGGCTTGGTGGCTCATGCCTATAATCCCAGCACTTTGAGAGACCAAAGTGAGAGAGGATTGCTTGAATTTGAGACCAGTCTGGGCAACAAAGCAAGACTCTGTCTCTAAAAAAAATAAATAAATTATCTGAGTGTGGTGGTGGTGTGTGCCTGTAGTCCCAGCTACTCAGGAAGCTGAGGCTGAACACAGGAGGTCAATGCTGTGGTGAGCCGTGATCCTACCATTGCACTCCAGCATGAGCCACAGAGTGAGACCTTGTCTCAAAACAAACAAGCAACAACAACAAACAGCTTAACTTATTATTTTCTGATCACATTGTAAACTTATGTAAAAATATCATTATGTAATGTCATTGATCTATTTATTTCTTGTTGCACTGATATCATACTGTTTTTAGTTCTATGATTTAATAGCATCCTTTACAATCTTATAGCATATATGTCCCTCATTTCTTTTCTTTCCACAGACTGATGATTGACTTAGCTATTCTGGGATTTTATTCCAATGAGTCTATCATTCATAAATTCTGTAACTTGATTATCTCTTTCTTCTTCAGCTCAAAGAACTTGGGAATGAAATTTTTTTCCTCTTTATTAAGTCTATTTTCATTCTACAGATGATGTAAATAAGGTACAAATGTTTAATACTGGTTGTAATATTCATTGTAATGGTATAGCACTGACTTCTACTGTTAGAGAAACTGCCAGGTGCTATTACTTTGTTGGGTTGCTTTTCCCACATAAAGAAACTGGTAGATAATTTGTAGCCATTGGAGAATGCCCAGAACTCTGCCTGAGAGATGGCTGGGGCTTAAGGAAATTAAAGAGACCAGGTAAAGAGACTGGTCCCTGAGAAGCGCCGGGAGAGCCAGGCAAAAAGATAAAGAAGGTAAAATCCAGATCCAAACTTATCAGTTCTTTTGGTTGGCTTTTGGCAATGAAGCAGGAGTTAAATATTCATGAGGCAGGAAACATTTGGGTTCTAACTACAGGGCAAGTGATATTCTTGGAGTTTTACATGCATCAAGTAATTGAAAGCTCACAGCAGCTCTGCTAGATGGGTTCTATTATTATTCTCATTTTACTGACATAAGAATGGAGTCACAGAGAGATTAAATCACTTGCTCAAGACTTCTCAGGTAGTTAGTGTTTGGTTCATGATGCTAGTCAGTGTGACTCCAAGTCCATGATCTTGATCATGAACCTATGCTGCTATGAATCTCAAATTAAGTGACATGTAGATGTCTAAGATATTTGATTATATTGTGGCAGGATACAAGACCTGGGTGAGAGGTTTACTAGGAGTTAAGCTGATTATTAGGTCAAGGGAAAAGTCTGGGTTTTGGCATAGGACTCTGATATTAGTGGAGCATCCTGGAAGATGGGTAACTTTAGCGAGATACTAGACAGATCCTACCAAGTTCTAGTTTGCTGTTATGTAGTTTGTTATGTGGTAGTCTATGATCTCCCCTGGTCCTCATGATTCAGGTCTCAGTTTTCAGCAGTTATTTCAAGTGATGGTTACCAAAAAAAAAAAAAAAAAGGCTTGGCAATTGTGTTTGGGCCATCAGAAATGAAGTCAGCAAATAATTTTAAACTTTCTGTACCAAGAATCCTAGCCTATGTTCCAACCAAGTAAAAATTACTCTGGTAGCTGAGTGGGTCTGACTTGTTGGTGGGGATTATCAGTGACCTCAAACATAAGAACTGGCCAAAGGCAGCAGAAGCCAGTGACATGTGCGATAGTTATAGGGAGACCTGGGCTCAGCAGGGCTGACTGCACCAATGGGGGCTCTGTTCCTGGAATGACAGTTTGGGTCATCCTCCCAATGATATGAGCTCCATGTCAACACAGGTTCCATTTATTTTGTTCTATCCTTTACTTCTAGTGCCCAGAACAGGGATTGGCATATAATAGGCACGTGCATATATTTATTGAAGGAGTAGATAAATGTCTCTTCTTTCACCCAAAGTATTTTGGGGGAGACAAAGCATTTAAGAATTGAAAAGAGAGAGGGGGCAACCCCTTTGGGTTCCCTTCCACAGTGGGAGCTTTTCTGTCCTCTCAATAAATCCTGCTTTCTCACAAAAAAAGAGAGAAAATTTTTTATGAAAAAGACTGCATGGCCAAAAAGAATGAATGAAACATCATTTTTTGGTAAGTTGTATTTATTTACATATTTATGTGTATATTTATGTTAATAAATAGGCTAGAGATTAGAAGCAATGAGGCATCTAAGGAGTCCCCACAAAACAATAGCCATGTTAGACAGCTGATTTTTTTGTGGTGTCCACATGGAGAAGTGTAGGAGAACAGGGAAGTGCCTAGTTCACTTCTATATTCCCAATGCCTTACACAGTGCCCAGCTAATGAATACTCGAGATATATGTGTAGAATAAATGAATAAGTGAAAAGGTCTCATCCACTAAGTATCTATTTTTTAAAAGTCCCTTAACAAGAATGTATGAACAGAAAGAAGCAAAGAAGAGGATGCTTTTTCATTCCTTTTCTTTCTTGAATGCTACCAAGAAACTTGCCTCAACCCAAATCACTATTCAAAGGAGGCACATTCTGTAGATTTAGTACTCTATCTATGTGTTATTCTCAACCAGGTCTACATGGTTTCTTAATTCCTTGAGGTTGCAGTCAACCTCTTCATTGAAGGTGGAAGTTGGTTTTGTTACTAAGAGTAATGATGGTTGTTCACTCCAGTAATTCCTTCTTCCTCCAACCTGGGGAACATTATCTGAGTTCTTTGGAGGAATGTCTCAGCTCTTTTTTTTTTTTTTTTTTTTTACTTTGATCTGAGGATAAAACTGTTTATCGAAGTGTTAGACATCATAGGGTTCAAGAGCACGTTATATAAGCCAACTCTTTTTCTTCATAGAGAACCCTCTAAGTTGGGAACAGAGTTCCAGAATATAAAAAAAGTGCTTTTTGAGAGAGGTGGTTAGGAATCACTACATTAGTTATTTTTTATCAGAAGAACAAATGGCATAGATTCTGCTGGGTAATGTAATAGGAATGAGATCCCTGGGGGCTGGTAGTTTTAGTGAGTGGCCTTAAGACCCACCCCACTTCCATCCTCAATTCTGCTTTAGCATAACACATTTACTCTTTCAATTGTTTTGTGTTTGGGAATCCCATGTATGTATCATTAGGAAAAAAATAGAGGCAAATAAAGATTGAAAACTATGATTACAGAGGAAAGATCAGGGATTTTTTCTCATGAAGAGAGCACTCCAATGTCCAACTTTCATTTACTCTCCTTTTTTCACTGTGGCAAAATCTTAAACCAGAAAATGAGGCATAGAAGAAATGTTTCAATAAAATGACTGAGAATTGTAGAAAATGGTTGTGTTGTGTGATCATAAGCAATTTAGCTGGAGGTAGCAGTTGATAAACATCCTTCCAAATAGGAATTTATTAGTAAAATAATGGCTCATAATAACTAAGCTTATTGAGCATCTACTATGTGTCAGACAATGTTTTGTTCACTTTCATGAATTAATTCACTTGGCTATCTTTCAATCCTTTGAATAAAATACAGATCTCATCATGGAATTGCATGGATTCAGAGGACACTATTCTAGGGTGGTCTATTTGTGATTTCCTTTAATAAATGAACAACATAGCTATTAGTATTTATATATTAATTTTATTTTAGAAAATTTATTTGCTCTGACTTGGAAACAAATTATGAATAAACAGTAGACTCTTGATATTAGTAGATTCAACATTTGGTCTTTTGGCCCTTGAATGTAATCCTGAAAGGCATGTTGCAGGCTCATGATGTAAAATAATTCTTAATTTTGTTGAGTTACCATTTTGGATTCTGTGTGCTAAGAGCCCGGTGTCTGAAGGGACATATATAGACAGTGGTCTCAGGAAGCTACCCAGTGCTCACATTTCCTATTAACTTTGTTGTTCTTTGTATCCACAAATATATTTTATGGGAAAACCATATTGCTATTGAAAAAATTGGTCATTCACCAGTGTCTTGGTTCATAGCAGAAGCTAATATCCAGCCTGTGTGCACTGCTCCAGCTATAGTGGTTACTAAAAATATGGAAAGACATTTATATTTGTTAAAATATTTACATAATTTATACTGGTTGGTAAATATGTCCAAGCCTCTCTTTACTTCTCTGTCAACTTCTATGAATAGGGGTTGACAGATAAAATATAGGATGCTCACTTACATTTAAACCTCAAATAAATTACAAATAATTTTTAGTTTAGGTATAGTTCATGTGATATTTGCTATCTATTTAAACAGAAATTATTTTTGGTCAATCTGCAGTTCAAATTTAACTGAGAATCTTTTTATTTGTAAAATTTGACAACTCTTTTGTTCTAGGAACCCAGACTTATTTACAATCCGGCACTAATGAGTAAAGTCTTGGACTCAGGGTTACTGTAATTTTTTTGTAATAGGATCTAGGCCTCCTAAGTGTCTGTTCTTGTCTAATTGCAGAATTTATTGTACAAGTCATTAAATATTTTTAGAATAAGCTCCTGTCATAGCTATAGTGAATTCCAAGGATGTATCTACATTATCATATTCTTTTTGAAATTTGATAATAACACCATTACTTACTAATTTTCTTATATTTAGCTTTTAAAGTATACTCTTTTCCCATGACTAGGGTTATTTTTCTCAAAGTTTTTATTTCTAAAGACATTTTAATATTATCATGCAAAATTTAGGTCCGGTGAACCTTCTTTTCAGTTCAATTATTGCACAAAGAAATGACAAAAATCTGTCTACAAAGTAACAAAATTACAATCTATCTTTTTGGAAGAGCTTTAAATCTCTACTGTCTTGAAGAAGGTTCCATGTTTGTATCTTACATATTGACAACTTTTCAGCAAAATAATTCTGTGCCATTAAAAATGAGATATTATGTGAGTTTCGCCATTCTGATATAATAGCTAAATCAAACTGTAATTGCAAGTGAATCCTGCTATATACAGAACATTGTCTGAAATACGTTCCAGAGATATACATATAAACATATACATTTAAGGCAATCATGTCCTTAATGCCTGTTTCCCAAAGTATAGTTCATAAATTACTAATTACAAGATAATGATATTTATTTATGGGAGAGAAAGGTTTTTATAATTGTATGTGCTGAGGAAATGGTAGGTTCAACCCAGTCAAAGTGGCTCCTTTACAGTTGGTGTTTTTTTTTTACTCGAATATATGCAATTATAAATCTCTAGAGAAAAGCTAAATGCTTGTATAACTATGCTAAGCGTGTTTGTCTGAGTGTGTGTGTGTGTGTGTGTATGTGCACTCATGCACCCTTGCCAGCCTTATTTTAGCAATTATTCTCTTCAGAAAGTCGGGCTTCCTAACCTTGCTACAATTCTTTTTTGCAAGTCAGAAGTTTAGTACCAATTTACTCCTTTTCTCTTTATATTCATTCTGTAAATGACACCTAATTTTCCCCAATGATGGATGACCCTAGTGGACACGAAAAAGTTAGGTGCTCAGAAAAGCAAATAGAAATGCATATAAAAGATTTTCAAAATATTATCTTCATGCTACAACCTAGCTATTTTCATTCTACCATTAGAGATACTTTAACTTGGCTTGAGGTAGAAAGGCTGATAACTACTGGGAAAGTTTTATGACCCTAATAAATGTCTCAAGATTCTGATGCTTGTTTCCTTAAATGTGGTATGAGGTGAATAAGGATAATGAGTCTTGAGTTATGTTTTTATTGAAGAAGGTATCTAAAGCATGCGTAGCCAGTAGGGTGGGGGGAGAATTCATAAAATAATACATTTGGTAGTGCTTTGAAAAAAGAAGGCATCACTCAAATGTGTGATACTGTGATGGATCTTATGTTGAGAGCAACTCCTCCACACCTCTGCTTTTAGTTTTCTGGTTTTCCAGACTCGCTATTCATGGTGCTATTTAATAAACAAAGACGTTAAACTACTAAGAAATACTAAAGGGAAAGTTAAAGCGTTTTCCTTTAATGCAAATAACCATCTTCTGAATTATTTGGTTTGCCCACAGATGTTTCTGAATGATGGCTTTCTTGAACCTAAAATTTACCAGCCTGTACAAACCAAGTCTGTGGAATAGATGGCCATTGTTGGAGAAGTGAAGGAGAACTTTGGCTATTTATTCCTCTGGGTCTATTGTATATTAATAATCAGTGAATTCACTTGCATAGCCATATTATGTCAATATTGTTCCATGACCACGCACAGTCCAGAAAGCTGAGAAGGCCATTGGAATTGTTCATGCTAACACATCTTCTATTCTCTCCTTTCCCTCTGCTGCCCTCCACAGAGAGTACAGCATCCACACGAGTGTCCCTCCTGTGGAGGCTTTGGCTTTCTTCCATGCTCCGTGTGCCATGGGAGCAAGATGTCAGTGTTTCGAAACTGCTTTACAGACTCTTTCAAAGCCTTGAAGTGTACAGCTTGCAATGAGAATGGTCTTCAGCGTTGTAAGAACTGTATTGGTTAGTCAAAGCATCTACCTGAAAAAAGCCTCATTTTGTTAACCGAAGGTAGTAATGTGCTTTATACTTTTTTTTTTTGTAAACAGAAGGTTATGTTTATGGATGAATCAATAAACTTTGTTTATAATAATTGTCTTTGTTTTGAATTTTTGCTGTGATCATTGTTTATTAAATAAATGTTTATTTAGCAACTGTTATGTGCTAAGCCCTGTGCTAGACGCTTTAATGGAAATGAATGGAGTACTCAATACCATTCCAAGATATCCAAAGTCCAATTCCTTAAACATGTTTGATTTTCTAAAGAAAACGACCAAATCTATCTCCTGTTGCCTATTGCAGTGTCACCTGCTGTCTAGGATGAGTTAATGCAACACACTGGAAGCACAACATATTTCTAGGCATCCATCAGCTGTAGGGAAGAAGAGAGCTCTGGATAATGAGAAAGAATATGATCATATTTATACTTAAGTGGAATTTTTGTTTACTTGTAGAGTAGTCTTGGAGCTGATGATCTTAATGATAATGTTATCAGATTAATTCCTTGGTGATGATACCTAGTTACTAGAAGACTTACTTGGATTTAATTTTTTTTTTTTTTACAATCTGCATTGGGCCATTTTCAGTTGAAAGCCCTTTAAGAAGGTGACTCTATTGACCTCTCAGCTAAGCACAAGAGCACTACAGAGTTTGTACAAATATCAGGTAAGATTGCAAAGTGGAAAAAAAAATTGCTGTAGTTTTTAGCTAATGACTACCTATATTCATCTGTGTACTCTGCTGGGCTCATCTATCAATGATTTAAAGAAATTATCTTTGCATTATCTGTGATGAGGTAATACAAATATTTTGCTCCTTGGTTTTCTAAAAAGCGATAAGTATTTACAGAGTTCTTTCTAATTTTCCAAGTATGGTGCAAGGCCTGGCTTCTGGAGCTTACACTTTAAGAAGAAAAGAGCATTCCACACATAAATATGAGCAGTCAGACCTATAAATGCTACAAAAGCAGTACAATGTGCTATGGGAAAGTGTAGCAGGAGGACCAGCCTGTATGAGGTAGAAAATTGTTAGAAAAGACTTGGATGAGCAACTGATATTTAAACCAAGACATAAGGGGTAATCAGAAATGGGTTAAAGAGCAAGGGATCGTGATTGAGGTAAAAGAATAACATGTGTGGAGGTCCAAGGTCAGAGAAAGGTGTATGTTTGAAGAACTTTAAGAAATCTAACATGGGGGTGACTGTCTCATGAAAGTGGAACAGTTCATAGTAGACTAGGTCTCCTACTAATAACACATACACACTTTGAGGAAAGTAAGGAAAAATGAACACAACTGTTAAGACACTGGCAAGCAATGAAAAGCAGAAAGGTGCAGGAGGGATTCAATCACTGAAAGAAGGGAAGTACAATGCTTCCAACACGTATCCAACTTTTCTTCTGAGAGCAATTCCCAGTTTACACAGAATATAGCCTATGAAGAAAGTGCAGTCTTATTGGGTAGACGAGATAGAGGTTGGAATCTGGAGCTGCCAAAGTGCTTGGAAAATTCCATGATATGAGGTGACCAAAGAGAAGGGAGTCTCCCTGTTTGGTCATTAATTCCACCCAAATCTGGACTGATTCCTACCCCCATTTACACAGAGAAAGGATAGGGCAGAGAGGCCAGAGTGCAGAGAAGAGATTTCAGCTGCTGCCTGTGTTGTGCAGTTCCATAGTTTTGGGGATTCAAGTGGAACACAATTAATATTTCCTTGAAATATCAGAAAAGCAAAGGAGTAAGGACTAAGAGAAAGAAACCAAAGAGACTTGCCCTTAGAATAGCTAAAATCAGGCCTCCATGATTTCATGGGATCTCTTTGTACTTGACTGCCTGCTAGAACAAAACTCAACATTCAAATTAGAAATAGTAAGGAAATCCTTGAATATGAAAATCTAAAGCTGAACTTATACTTAATGGCAAAATATTGAATGCTTTCCTCCTAAGATCAGCAGACGTGAATGAATGTTCATTTTCATCACTTCTATTCAGTATTGTGATGCAGGTCCTAGCTAGTCAGATACAGCAAGAAAAAAAGTCATAATGATTAGAAAAATATAAAGCTTATTATTTGTAAGCAACATGATTCGGATGAAGAAAACCCAAAGGAAACTATAAACTACTGAACCAAAGAGTGAGTTAGCAAAATTGTTGGATTCAAGGTCATTACACAAAATTTGAAATGCAATATGCAAACAACAAATATTTTAAAAAACTCTAAATATTATTATAAAACATAAAAAACATAGAATATGTTTTTATAAAAGACGTGTAAGACTTCAACATTGAAAACAAAATAGTAGATTTTGCTGAGAAATTATAGAAGATCAAATCATGGAGCAATGAGCCATGTTTATGGATTGGAAGTCTTCACATTTTAGAATTGTCTAAAGTTTCAATGAACTCTCAATTAAAAGACCAAAATTTTTGTAGAATTTGACTCATAATCCTAAACTTGTAAGAAAATGAAAATAACCTAGACATTTTGAGCAAGTAGAGCAAATTAATGACAGACAATTAGATCAGCGGATTAGAATAGAGAATACAGAAATATACACACAAATTAAGTTCAACTGATTTTTCAAGAAAGACACCAATTCAAGTCAATGAAGAATAAAAATTCTTTTCAACATATAGTGCTGGAGCAACTATATTTCCATATGTCTAAAAATAACTTCGACAATGACTGCTACTACACTACTGCCACTTCTGCTACTTCACATCTAGTGGACAGAGGCCAGGGATACTCGTTAAAAGTCTTACACATGCAGGACAGCCCTTTGCCTCAGTATAGGATGATCTCATCCAAAATGTCAGTAGTGCCAAAACTGAGAAACTCTGATTTCATGTTCAAGCTAAACTGGGACAGTATCTTCACACTCTTGGAATAGGTGAAGATGTTTTGGACAAGTCACAAAAGACACAACTATAAAAATAATAAATTTGACTTAATTAACATTAAAATCTCCTCATAAAAGACACGTAAAAATGAAAAAGGAAGTAAGCTGGGAGAAGGTATTCACAATATAAATATCTGACAAAGGACTAAAATCTAGAATATGTAAGGAACTCTAAAAATAATAAAAGGACACTATAGTAAAGAGAATGCAAAAAAAAAAACCTCTTCGCAAAAGAAGGCATATGGTTGACCAAAAACACATAATTAAATACAAAAACACAAGTAATAAAGTGAATGTAAATTAAAACTGCTGTCATTATATTATTCCATAATATTTAGAGTGCATAAAATTTGAAATAAAAATACCAAGGTGTGGATGTGGAGTGAATTGGACCTCTCATGCATTGCTAATGGGAATGTTAATTGCTATAACCACGTAGGATATCTTTGAGTTTTTAATAAAGGTCAACATACACCAAGCATACACAAATTTACATAACTAGGAGTAAAATCACAGGAGTTTTTCATAAATTAAAGTCAAATTTTCCTGAAGAAGTCAGTGAAATTACTGACCAGTTTGAAAATAATTATGTGCATGATAGGAGAAGAAGACACACAATGGTGCTGCTGTTCAATCACCAGTACTGTCTCCACCAAATTTGTGGTCTGTATGTGAGAGCATGTGGATTTGGTTTCCTCATACCCCCCAAATCACAGAAGCCTGGCACAGAAGATAGGAAAATTTAATGAGTTGGCATATATTAAATCAAGATATTTAAAAAGAGCAACTCTACGTGGAATATGAATGTGAAGATATTCTCCAAGGAGAGCCATGATCTAAAAGAAATAAAAAGCAGATATTTGTCATAAAACAAGATTTTAAAATATAGTTAATGACTGTGAAAGTTGGTCAGCTCTTAGGCCCAACCTCTGTGCAAATACCTACAATCTATCCTGGTGATATTTTCTTCTTTTTTAAGTTTTGTTCCCACTATTTTAAGTTGTTAGCATTAATTATTTGCAATTTGCTATGCTATGTATTTCATCTTTGCATCATTTCCAATACTGGAAGTAGAAATAGTATAAAAACTCTTAAGAGAATTAATGGATTCTATGCATTCTTTTTCTGATTTGACTCCACAAATATTCATTCACAACATAGACTTTGTGTGCAAGCACTGTGTGTGCACTCACAAACATTGAAACATCCACAATAAATTAGTGATGTCCTTTTTGTACATTTGTGTTTGTGGAAGATAAAATTTCTTGAGATCTTGGCTTGTTGGGTAACTATGTGCGGTGGTGACCTTTTGTGGTTTTTGATCGATCTCATCAGCAGATTCAAGTTGTCCATCATAGCATTTCAGATGACCACAGCTACATAAGCTATTTCTTTAGGAATATAATGTGTCTGCTTATAACTTATATTTTTAAATTGTCATTCATGTTTATGTTTGCAAAAATATGTATGTTAATATTGACGATTTTATTGTATAAAGTGACCCGTGAAGTGTTCTGTTGTATTTTCATATGTTTTTCAAGTAAATATCCCATTAAAAATGCAAATAAATGTCTTTAAGTATTTTTAAAATTATTTTTTCCAGAATTATGTTTGTGAAACTTGGATCTTTCAGGACTTCAAAATTTGAGGTTACGGAGTTTTGGATTGTATCTTTCAAGATTATGAACCCAACCTAATAAAGGGGTATACTAACTAGTTGTAAAAAGGAACATGCTTTTGATTCTAGCAATAACATGAGTGAATCTCAAAAACATTATGTTATATAAACTAACCCAGGCACAAAAGGTATGCTTTATATGATTCCTTTTATACAAAGTTACAGAATAGGCACTATTGATCTATAGAATGATTGTCTTTCAGGGATGAGGGGAAGAATGGGGGAGGAAATTAGATATGACTGGAGCTAAGACAATGAAACATGACACAGCTAGTTGAGAGTAGATTTTTTTCTCTGTCAAGGAGGAGGAGAAGAGTTTCTTGCAACAGAGTTCCTCATCACTGTTCCAACATGGTTATAAAATTTTACTCAGTAGAATCTTGAAATTTCCTCACTACTCAAGCTCTGCCCCTGTTTCTACAAATCCAACCATAGTCTCAGTGTCCTCTTTTTCCCAAGTAATAATAATTAGGATGGAGGATTAGAATTGTGTGAGGGAATCTAATTTCTAGGCCCTATCTTCAACTATGGGCTCTGCAGACAAAATCTCTTTGACTTTCAATTGTGTTCACAAGGAATTTATTTAAGTTTCTATCTTTTTTTTGGTATGCATTGGCATAGAATTAAAGTGTTGTGTTTTCTGATTATTAGTAAGCCTCCAAGGAAGAACATTATGAAAGAGCAATGAAACTTAGAAAAATAAACTCAGACACTTCATAGAATTGCAAACGTTAATTAGAGTAATAGATACGCTCAGAACAAGCTTAGAAAAGGCTTATTTAAACATAAATTCATATTGACTTTTTGAGAGAACTTTTTTTAGATTCTTCACATTGGTCTGTTTCAGTTATATGATATGTAAATGGGAGATAGTAATATCTGCTATATTTACCCACATTGCCATTGTGGGAGATTAATTAGAATATATAAGAAAGTACTTTAAAAAACAAAGTGCAATACTGAGGCACAGAATAATTTCATAATTAACACAAAAATTATGCATTAACAACACATATTTTTAATGACCAGATAAGAAAATTAACATTCATTGAACATCTTCTGTATGCTTTTTTTTTTTAGGAGATAACTTATTTATTCTTCACAATATCCTGCAGTTTTATAGATGAAGGAACCATGATTCGGAGTGTTAATTAATTTTCTGAAAGTCTTGAAATTTATGTTAATTTGTTGTATCTTCAGTGTCCATGTGAGCTGCCTTTATTTCTGGTATAAAGTGAGAAACCAGTCAAGCAAACAATAAACTTGCTCAAAGATAAACCTTACACAAGCAATTAAGTTGGAATGAAAAGTCTGTCCCAGGCTCCTATGCTTTGACAACTTTATGTATTCTTTCCTGCACTCTTCATTGATTTCAAAAGTCAAATAATGCAGATTCTTGGCAATGGATTTATAGTAATGTGATCAAGGCTGGAATTGGTCTATTACAAAAAAGATTAAAGGAGCGAATCTTTAAAAAAGACACATACCTAATTCATTTAAAATCCTTGTTTATTTTCTAATCTTTTTGTCAAGATAGAAAGATAAATTATTAGTATATTGATTAGAGTTTGGTCTGGTCTTTCATGCACAAACATCACACACAGTAAAAATGCCACTCTGAGCTTCCTCAAAGTGGAGTGAAAATTTAAAGACTCTTTTAGAAAGCAATCTGAATGCAATGTCATTTTAAATTATTGAGATTGTTTCTTCTGAGCTTTATTGTTTCCTTGCCCACAAATAATTTGACAGTATTTTTTCCCTCAGTACTGGACTTTATGAAGTTATTTCCAAGGCATTCAAGTTGGTTTTCATAGAATATACAGTGTTCTTTCTTTTTGCTTATATATTTAACCAGTCTATGCAATATTTAGTGATAATAACATATTTTTGAGTGGCTTCCACTTAAAGTGAAAATAAAGAAATATGAGTAACTACTATATTTAATTAAAATTAATATGGTATTGTTATATGACTATATGTAGAATTATAAATACAATTATAAAGCTACCAGATTTGGGAAGAAACAAAACTGACTCTTGGGATATACATTTGTCCTCTGGTAGCAAAAGTGTGCAGGCAGACGAGTGGTTCTCCTGGTAGCAAGCATTTGGGAGGCAGGAGGAAAATACCACAGAGGGAGTGGGGAGAGTTACCAACCCTCAGAGTATGTGACTTGGAATTTGGCTAAGAAAGCTTCAGCTAACTTCTGTGACCAGGACAGTATCAAGAAACATTGTCAATGATATGCTCAAGGTTATTCGTCATCACCGTTTTCAACTCCCTTCAGGTTCATCGGCAGCTGGCATCATCAGGTACCAGCATTAGTCATGCTGACTGTGCTTGACCGAAGACTCAGTTACTTTGGAAGACATGTTGCTCTTTGTACTCCATCCTCACTTAGAAAGAGACAATCTCATTGAGCATGCAGCTACCGCTGCAGCTGACTTTTGCTTTAGTGGAAGTGATAGCAATGGATTTCCTATCAAGAAGCCCTCTATTCCGGAGGATCGCTGGCCTCTTTGGGAATTCTTTGACAAGGTACAGTAATTCTAGTCAACCAAGAAGAAAATTTCTTTCAGATATGGGGAAGTATCTATGTCTCAAAGCACAATTCCTCTGGGAAAAGAATGAGCATTCATTCTGATGGAAACTTTTGTTCTGGTTCTATTCTGAACTTTTTCAACTCTTTCATTAAACCTAGCACAGATCCTGCTGGAAAATTTTAAATGTGTTAGTTGGTGGCAAGGTGACTTTGAACTGGAATATAGCCTCCCCAGAAGAATATGAGCTGTTCTAAAAGCATCGCTTATATGTAGTAAAACTGGAGCCTACTTTTAATCAATATCTAGAAAATCCATATTGATTTGCTGCACTGCACATGCCTGACTTAGTATTCAGCGCCCTGAAGTGGTTACCATTTTTCTTTGTGTTTTCTGTGATCTTAATCCTTTCCTTTCCACCACCTTGTTAGAGAAATAGCAATACAAATGTTATCTGAGTATCTAAAATAGAGCTACACAGATCAGTTGGGAAGCAAAATGTTTGCATAATCCAGAAAATGGTGCAGTGCCAATTTATTGCAAAAAATGTAAGTTACGATAAATGGAAAATAGTGATCTTTAAATTTTTGTTTTTATGAATTGCTAGTTACTTTGATCCCCATTTTGCACATTGCTTTGCATTTGATGAGTGAAGACATTGTGAAGCCCAAAGACCCCAAAAGGAGTTCTGGTATGAAATTTAAGGTGTTGTTTCCTGGAAGACCAGTTGCCACTTTATTGCTCTGAAGTTGATATATACGCTTTGACCTTTAGAGATCTATTTTGAGTGACCTGTCTGCTGTAGATTTTACCTGGAGACAAAATTGTCAATATATTTTCTGTCACATTTTTGGACTTAGGCTAGGAAACATCACAGCAGCATGCTTTATTCTTAGGGAAGAGAAATATAACTGTTTTTCAGAACATTCTTCCCTAAGGTGTGAAAGTATTGTGCTCTTTGTAATTTGTCAGTAGTTGCTACAAATCACTTTGCTGTCATAAATATGTGAACAGCTATCCATAGCTGTCTTTCCTTTCTTACATGTCCTCTTTCCATTTTATCTCCTTCTCTGTTTGCAAAAATAGGAATTGGGGATAATTTTGAGCCAATTTATGAAGTAGAAATACTTTAGTCTCAAATCAAATATTTAAATTTGTTAGTAATTCTATAGTGATAAGTGATTACAGAAAACTCCTTGAGTTTCTGGAACCAACAGTATCCATGTAGATCTCATCAAAAAATGCATCAAACTTCATGAGGGATATAAAGATGTATAATATGACTTGGTTTTGTCCCTACCATGACTGGGAGATAAGGCATGTTACAGATAATTAGAACACAAATCGTATCATGCAGATCGTTGATTATCAAAAGTCTAGGGACTCTAAATATAATAGGATGCTCAAAGCAGCAGAATATATAAACATGGGAGTCTTTCTTGTTGGACTTTGCTTAAAACAGTATCTTTGATAATAGCTAGGATTTCTACAGCAAAGAAGTGGCTGGAAAGTCATAGGCAAACTGAGACAGGAGAAAGGCTGGGCAGACAGACAGGGGAGTCCTCTTGTAACAATGTAGTGAACTCCTGGTTGGCCTCTCAGGCTCAGTGCTGGTAAACAAGCCGCCCGCAAGCCTCTCAAGCTAGAGCTAAAGTCCTCACTGCTGGGATTGAAAACCAACCAATCAGAACAGCAACAGCTCACAGCTAGTGCTAGCCAATCAGCTTGGACTTAGGGCTATATAAGCACCAGGTTTTCGGGCCCAGAGGGGCAACCCCTTTGGGCTCCCTCTAGCTGTGGGAGCTTTTTTGTCCTCAGTAAATTCTGCTTTCTCACCTTCTGGCTGTACATGTCCTTCATTCTTCCTGGGCATGAGGCAAGAACCTTGACCCTGAGGAGCTGCAACCTGAAGAGCTACAGAAGATCATCGGAGTCGAAAAGTTGTGCACCCCACAGGTTGGCCTGCCAGCTGACAGAGCTGGCTGAACCAGGAGAGCTGTCAGAAGAAGGCGAGACTCCGAAGGTGAGGCACCCAGGGGTCTAGGCTTGCCAGCCCACCAAACCAGCAACACTCTCAGGGCTTGGCTTGCCAGCCTGTTAGAGCCAACACACTGGGGGCAAGTCTTGCCAGCCTCCCCTCCCCCAATCACAACACTTTAGGGCTTGGCTTGCCAGCCCATTAAAGCTGACACTTGTGGGGCTAGGCTTACCAGCCCCTCCACGACCCTCTCTGGGGCTTGGCTGGCTGACCCATTGAAATGATCCTCTTGAAGCCCAGGCTGACCTGAAAAATCCACATCAAAGCTATAGAATCAGGTAGGTAGAAAGCAAAATGCTTAACACAGGTGCCCAGACTGGCAGATGGGGAGCATTCATTGCATGCTTCCAAGGATCCCAAAGATGATGATTATTGGCAGTGTATCCCTGTAATTGGGCTCTGGATTCTGACTGTCTGGTTTTGAATCCCCATTCTGACACTTACTAACCATGTGACTTTAGACATTTGCTTTTACTTTCTGTGCCTCAATTTTCTTATTTGTTATATGGAAATAATATGAATACTCAATTAATAAGGTCACTCGGTTGATTAAGTTAATACACAGAAAGTATTTACTTCAATACCTGCCATATATATATATATATATATATATATATATAGAGAGAGAGAGAGAGAGAGAGAGAGAGAGAGAGAGAGAGAAAGAGAAAGAGGGATAGGGATAGGGATAGTTTGGATAGATAAACTTTGAAGATGCAAGAGTTTGTACTTAACCTGTAGGCAATGAAGACATTTTTAGTCAAGATATTTATTCCATGAGACAAAGTAATCATACATTAAAATAAGTGAGGGAGCTGGAAAACTATAACTTGAGATTTGGGATAAAATATATAGCCTTAACCAATAACAATGCCTGGTGCTATTTTCTGCATATTCAGGATACACGAGTCTGGAAACAAAAATGTAGAAGTGGGAATGAATCCTTTAAATATTACTCAATACTTCAGCTCCAAACAGTTTTGTTTTCCATTCCCATGATGTTGGGCTATTGACATTGATAACTTAGCATTCAAACAAAAAGTGCTTTCATCAGAGGCCAAAAGCAGTGGTTCTGTTGAACTGGAAGTTACGACTTTCACATGGTAACTTTTAGTTTCTGATGCCATCGGTCCCACAGAAAAAGGTCACCATTTGGCTGAATGACTAATCCTAGTTATTGATGGAAAATGTGTTGCTGCTACATAATGTGTGCAGAAGATGGATATGTAGAGCCTGACAGTTTCTGACACCACCTAATGCTGCCACCTTTAGAGATAGAAACTAATGGAAGATTATAACACTACAACAAAAGCAGAACAAGCCAGATTCTGGGGAGAAAATTTGGGATTCCTCTACTAGGAGGGAACTCATTACACTGAGGTGCAGATTTAACATGGAGAATGATAAAGAAGACACCTATAAATACAAACCAAATGTCATGACCAAGTGTGAAAATGCAGACGAGAATAATTATCCATGCTATAAATGTCCCCATTATCTCCATATGTATCTCTAGAATCAATCTCCCTACTCTCCCTTCTCACTTTCTCCTACTATTTTAAAAAATATGGAGCTGGTAATCAACTTTATAATTGAGTCCATATTTAACTTTAAATTTTTATCAAAGTCCCACCTATTGTTGTCAACTACTTTCTCTACTCTGGGTCAACTTCATTCTTCTCTAGCTCAGAAACAATTTCATTTTTATATCTAGGGGTAACTTGGGTGACAAAAAAATATTTATGGGTTCTTTCTGTTGAAGGAGATATTTTTAGCACAACATGTAGCTAATGAGAAAAGTTTTTTTTTTTTATTTTTAACATTGGTATACTGTTGTGCTTTGGAGAGTAGTGTCTGGAAATTGGAGTGTGAGCTAAAAATAAGTATAGATTCAATTCCTTTACTGTGACCTAAACAATAATCTGGAATAGTAATTGCTGTGAAGTAGGAAGTGGCAATCATCAGTTATCACAGTGTGTAGGATTGTCCTCAACAGTGACCTCAAGATGCTATAAAAACATGATGCTAGTGAGTAGAATGACATTTAGGGAAGCAGGGTTTCCCCGGGATTATGAAAAACCTAAGTACTTGGAAAAAAAACTCTTAAGTGAGAGAGATTTACTCCCTGGGAATAAGAAAAATGAGGAGATTTGAGCAACTGATTAGATAAATTAAAGTTATGTTATAGGAGGATTATGCCAGTACCTTTCTTTGCATATCTGAGTGGTAATTTTTGATGCATACAATTACTTATTTCTAAATATTAAATTAGTACTTGATTATTGTAGGGGACTTTTTTTTTTTTGCAAAATGAAGAAATAAAAAAAAAGAAAACAGCACAAGTGCTGGCTTTGACATGTATTTTTCCTTCGGGACTTTTGTCTACCTTTACATGAATCATGTAAATTAGCATCGTTCTGTATATATATTTCTCCTTACTAATTTTTTATTTTTAAATAAAGAAACATAGAGCCACTTCTTTTTCAATGCTTTTTTGAGTTTGGTTCAAATGCTATCTTAATCAGAAAGCTTAACTGGCTACTCTATCCAAATGATCACTTTCACAATCCCTGTATTATTCTCTAATTTGCATTCAAATCACGTATTGGTACCAAGAATTGCTATATGTTAGGTTGTGCATTATTACAGGGACTTTATTGACTGCCATATCCTTAGGTGTTGAATAACGACATTTATGCTGAAAAAACTCAGTAAATATGTGTTGAATATATCTATTTGAATGTTTATTTATATAATTCAATGAGACTTTATTCATGCATTCATGTAGGTATTTCAAATATTTTGATAATATAGTGTTATGTAGTCTACTTTTTTGGGGTATGTTATTATAGTAGAATTAATTTTATGTGCTCTAATTTTTTCTTTTGTCAAAGTTTTTATGCTGAGTGATTATGTCTTTCAATTGCATTTCTGAATGATTTATATGCACTTTGCTTTTGAAAAATTGATTTGCAAAGTTACTTTGTATTTGACCATTTTTTTGCAACTCTCATTACTAATTCTAAATATATTATTCTAAAATGCCTAAAATTAAAAAGTGCCCTTACACTTTCCGTTTGTCTGATTGTGGCAGCCAAGATTGAACAGAGGAATACAAGGGGAAAAAAGGGAGGGGTAATCTTCAAAACCGTGGATTAACCTTGTAATCAGTGAAGAGCCTGTTGTTATTATTATTATTATTATTATAATCAAAGTCTCACTGTGTTGCCCAGGCTGGGATGCAGTGACATAATCACAGTGTACTGAAGCCTCCCACTCCAAGTGAAGGGACTGTTTTACTCCAAAAAACAACCTAACATTTGAGTTTACACAAGAAGTGTTGAGAAATATCTCCTAACTGCCTTCACCTGGTTGATTACATTTGGAAATCTTAAAAGACAAGATGAATTAAAAGCAAGCCAATGACTCTTTGGTGGATCTGGAAAAAATGAAATGAAATGAAATACCTAAAATAGATATTTGATATCAAAAAATATATTGAATTTTCTAGATATGTATTTCTATATGCGTGTTGAAAATGTTGATTGATAGGTAAGCCCATGGCATCTTCTAAATAGACAATAACTTTCTATTACTACAGGTTGAGTATTACATGAAGTATTTTGGACCAGGAGTGTTACAAATTTTGGCTTATTTTTTGGGGCTTGGGAATATTTGCATATGCATAATGAGATATGTTGCAGATGAAACTGCCATCTGAACACTACATTCATTTATGTTTTATTTATACCGTATATACATAACCTGAAGCTAATTTTATAAAATATTTAAAATATTTTTTTGTATATGAAACAAAGTTTTGACTGCATTTTAACTGGGACCTGACACATGAAGTTAGGTGTGGAGTCCTCCAATTGTGGTATCATATTGGCACTCACAAAATTTCAGATTTTTAAGCATTTTTGATTTCAGATGAAAGGTAATAGATTTTTAAACTTCATATTTTTAATGGTAAGCATGCTACTTGACTCATGCTATTTCTGACAAAGATTTGTTTGACTGAATGATCATTTGTTTGCCCACATGCTTTTACGTCTGGTGCTACCCAAATCCTGTTAAATATGAAAGCATACTATGAAAGAAGAGCCACAGAAATGATTCTGACTACAATGGTTTAAAATCTATAAACTAAGAATTTCCAGTTTTTGGACCCACTCATATTCTCTTATAAGGAAGTGGAGGAGAAAGAGTTCAGAGTTAATGGATAAGTTAGTTTACCTAATACCGGAGTGTCAAAATATGCATACACATTTTAAGCAATGTTATCTATTTATCACTTTTTTGAAGTTAAATTGAATTACAATAACAATGTATAGTATGTGTTCACTCAAAAGAATGATGTTGGCTGGGCTCAGTGGCTCAGCCTGTAATCCCAGCACCTTGGGAGGCCAAGATGAGTGGATTACCTGAGCCCACGGGTTTGAGACCAGCCTGGGCAACTTGGCGAGATCTCCTCTCTACAATAGATAAATAAATAAAATAATAAAAAAAAACTAAAAAAAAAAAAAAAGAATGGTGTTAATCTTTTGTTATTAGTAAATATTGACTATTACAATTTTAATACAGTTTTTTCCTTTCTTAAAATGTGCACACTTTTTTTGGCACCCACTGTATGTACTCCAGCTACATGAATAACTACACTTGTTAAGTCAGATTGAAGAAATCCAGGCTCCTCTTCTCCCCTTATTCTCCACCATTCCATTCTGAGCAGTGTTTAGTGACTTTGAAACAGCAGGTTTAGCTATACTCATGGAATCAGTGTGTTTATCTACCTTCTTATTTCAACACAATCACTTCTCAACAGTGGTCAGAAGAGGCACCATGGGAATGGGAGTGTGAGCTAAAAAGAAGTAGAGATTTGGTTCCTTTACTGTGAGATTGAGTTTGAATCCTTTTCAATGATCTTTCCAGGATAGGTTGGTAGTGGTCATAATGCTTCTGAAGACACACTACCAAATAAGTGCGACGTATTAAAAGAATTTTTTTTTTTCTGTAGAATGATTTATGTTCCTCTGGGCATATTCTCAGAAAGGGAATTGCTGAATTCTTTGGAGGGTCAATTTCTAGTTCCTTTAGAAAATGCAATTTTCAGTAGATGTTGGACTAGTTTACCCTTTCATCAACAGTGTAGAAGCATCCTCTTTTCTCTAATAGCAAACACATGGAACCAACCCTACTGACCATTGAAAGTGGACTGGATAAAGAAAATGTGGGCTGGGTGTGGTGGCTCAAGCCTGTAATCCCAGCACTTTGGGAGGCTGAGGTGAGAGGATTGCCCGAGCGCAGGGGCTCAAGACTAGCCTGGGCAACTTGGTGAGACCTTGTCTCTACAATAAATAAAAAAATAAGCTGGGCATGGTAGTGCACACCTGTAGTTCCAGTTGCTTGGGAGGCTGAGGCAGAAGGATCACCTGAGCCCAGCAGGTAAAGGCTGCAGTGGCCGTTAGCGTGCCGCTGCATTCCAGCCTGGGCAACAAGAGTGAGACTCCGAGACAAAAAAAAAAAAAAAAAGAAAATGTGGTACATATATACATGATGGAATATAAAGAGGGACAACATCATGGACTTCACAGCAAATTAGATGGAGTTAGAGACAGTCATACTTAGTGATCTATTGCAGAAATAAAGAACCAAATACCACGTTTTCACTCATAAGTGAGTTCTGAACATTTATCAGAATAGCACAAGGGAGGGATTTACAGTCATGGGACACTGCCAAGGGATGGGGAGCATGTAACACAAAGAATACTTGGTCCTAAACCAGGGGAAGTGAGGACCAGTTGGAATTGGAAGCCCAAATTTCACTTGCATGTAGTTCACTTATGTTCCTAATCCTTACTTGTTCCCCACATCTCTATAATAAAATAAAGTTATAAAAAACCAAAAAATAGTCTAAAACCACCCAAATTGCGCTTGTGGAGGCATTCAACATAAAGAAGGGGTCGCATCATGTGTGCAACTTTCTAGTCCTCATAAAATCCCTGGCCAAACTCCATGTTCCTTGTCCTTCAGAAAGCTGAAATCTCTGCCAATAATGTTTGGTACAGATTACCTTCTTCAGAACAACATGAATATGATATAGACTGCAGTGTCGTTGCAACAGCGTGAAGTGAAAGGTATTTTAATGTTAAAAGAGTTTTAACAACATGAATCAGATAGTCATAGGTAGAAGAGCAATAGAGTGACTCACCTCTAAATTTTACTGCATGAAATGCAAAAATTACTAATGTTCTAAATAGAGATTTAAAAACCCAATTCATATGATGAATGAACGTTTTTCTGACATAACTTGGAATTTCCTTCGCATGGCATACATCTGTGCTGAGCTTTATTGTTTCCTTTTCTTTTCTTTTCTTTTTTCTTTTTTTTTGAGTCAGAATCTCACTTTGTTGCCCAGGAGGTGTGCAGCTCACAGCCACAGCAACCTCGACCTGCTGGGCTCAGGCGATCCTTCTGCCTTAACCTTCCAAGTAGCTGGAACTACAGGTGTGCACCACCATGCCCAGCTAATTTTTTAGAGATGCCATATTGCCCAGGCTGGTCTTGAACCCTGCGGACTCAGGCAATCCTCTTGCCTTCACCTCCCAAAGTGCTGAGATTACTGCCATGAGTCACTTCACACATACTTATTGTTTCTTACAGAGAACTCTTCCTCTTCTTTGCTTACTCATCCCTGATCCCTTGGAAAAAAAGGTATATTCTAAACCCCACTGAGATGCTACAGGGAAAATATGAATGAAACTGATTGGAGTACTTATATTGGAAGATTTTTGAAAAATAATGGAACAGAATTAGAAAATTTTTATTTATAAGACAAAAGAAACAAACAACATTCAAAACCTTTTTATCTATGCTCTACGTAGAACTGAAAGTATAATTGTGACATATATCTTGTTGTTCCTGATACCCTCAGCTAGTTCTTTCTACTTGAGCATATTGGCCAATATCTTACCTCCTCCACTTTTCTCTTTTAGTGTGACTCAGGTGAGTTTTCACCTTCTGTCATGCTCAGAATTGACATGGCATAAACGTGTAATGAATGTAAGGTTGAATTTTAGAATATCTAAATTATCTTTAGAATTGATTGTTGTATAAGGGTACTGATATTTTTATCACTAGTCTCAAAGTACATTATGATGTTGTCCTACATCAGGAATTTCTCAATCTAAAATTTGGCAAATAGTTGACATAACACATACTCAAAGATGACAATAAAAAACACTTATCATTATTTGAATAAACCAAACAAATCTTAAATATAAGAACTGAAATGCCATTACTTTGCTTTTCTTCTCATATCTAGCTGAGCTTATTAAAGAAAAGTGGCATAAAATTTAAGTATTACTTGGTAGATTGTGTTAGTGTTGACATTTGATCTGGTGAAACTAGACGGTGGTTCATGATGCCTGTGATACCAGCACATTGGAAGTTCAAGGTGGAGGGGGATTCCTTGAGTTCAGGAGTTTGATACTAGCCTGGGAAACATAGTGAGACCTTGTCTCTACAAAAAATAATTAGCCAGACATGGCGGCACGCATCTATAACCTCAGCTACTTGGGAAGCTTAGGCTGGAAGATTGCTTGAACCCAGGATTCTGAGGCTGCGGTTAGCCATGATCATACAACTGGACTCCAGCCTGGGTGACAGAGTGAGAACCAGACTTAAACAAATAAACAGACAAACGAACAAAACTTTAAAAGAGGTTTTAAATGGAATTGTTTAGTAATATTTTTATGGGCTGAAAAAGTGCATAAGCTAAAAATGTTATTACATGGATAGTGATTCAATGAACAAATATAAAGGAGAATTTCACATATTTAAATATTATCACCTCCCTCCATATAATTTCCTAACTGCATTGGTATAATATTGCTCCAAATAATTATCCTAATTTTTCCTTACATAGAAATTCTTAACATAGAGGCTGCTAGTATTTCTAGATTTGTATGTGTGGGGGCTGCAGTATAGATGATCAGCTCAAACATGTCTTGGCATTCTGAGATCGGAACAAAACTCACATGATTAGGTGATTTTGCCTGGGAAATTGATGGCAAGTTTTTAATCAAGATGTCTTCTCTGTGATCTAACGTCGACACAGTCTTTCATTTTAAAGCCTTGTTGCTTCTTGTATACAGCTGGAGGAGGATGACACTCTAACTCTTCTTTAAAGGACTCTCAATTTTATTTAACTTTTTCTGAGCAGATAGTCTCCTGCCATCATCCTTAATTGCTCTTTCTTCTCCTTTGAAGATCAGCTCAGAGCATAGGCACAGAAACCTTACATTTTCCTTCATGTTTTCACTCCCCTCAAGCAGTTGTCTTAAGAAAATCCAGGTGATGAGCTAGAGTGGTTGCTAATCACATGTTGTTAAAGAAAATTTAGAAAATGTGCTAAATATTTTCCTCATGGTTTGAAAAATAAATAAGGTTACTATAGAGTCAAAAACCTAGATTTTTTTTGATAAATGAGAATGCCCTCGAATCTAGTAAATATGAAATATAAAATTTCAGCTGGGCTCGGTGGCTCAGCCTGTAATCCCACGCCATTGGGAGGCTGAGGTGAGTGGATGCCTGAGCCTGCGGGTTCGAGACCCGCCTGGGCAAGCAAGACCTCATCTCTACAATAAATCAAAAAATTAGCCGGGCGTGGTAGCGCGCGCCTGTAGTTCCGGCTACTCGGAAGGCTGAGGCGGAAGGATCACC
>CAUYQG010086875.1:0-19372 GCA_963574415.1 Tarsius wallacei
TAGCCTTTCAAAGGTAAGTGAAAGGCATCAATCTGGGGCCCTTTTTGTGGCCGATTAACAGTTTAAACTGGTTTTCTAACCCTGTCACAACTATTGGGCTGATAAACAGGATTTCTGCGGAGGCATTAGCAAGTCTGTAAATAGATCATTTAAAAAAAAAAAAAAACTCGGGCAATTCTGAGCTTCTCTGACAAAAATAAAACATAGGTCCACAGGGTTTTGTGTGCGTGTATGTCTCACCTCTAAGACGAGGTAGTTACAAATGACTTTTTGGGAGTCATTATTTGTGTCCTGGCTATTATTATTGTGACTATTATTGTCATAATCTTAGGAGAAAGTGAACAAGCTGACGACACAGGGAAGGAAATCAATGGCCTTGTGGGCACTGCATTGACTACCTCGTTGTAGGAAATGTCCTCCGTTAACCACTGGCTACACCTGGAGCTGCTGCCGACCATCTTTGACATACGGCGGTCCAAATAGAAATATCCGATTTATTGCAAGGGTTCCTCGGAATCAAATATTTTATGGGAACACTTCTGGGACAACTGCAGAAGAAACAACATAAGTGAAGACAGACTAGACATCAACATAGGGATTGTGTTGATGTCTAATCTGTTGTGACTCTTCACCTTTTAGCTCCTTCGTGCCACTGAGAAAGAGTTCATTTTTAAAAACAAGCAACATGGCAAACTAGACAACTTGAGACGTTAAAAAAAATTAGGCTCGGGCCCAGTCCCACTGGAAGCTTTTTCTCTTTGACGCAGCCGTGCTTCTCTGATGCAACAGAAACCTCCAAATCCCAGCCCGAGGTCGCGCACCAAGTCCGGCTACCCGGTCACCCGAGGGTTATCTTTGGGGGCAGGCGCGGCCTCTTTCTCAGAGGGGAGGGGCAGCTCCCAGCGAAGCAAAGCGAAGGGGAAATTCCCAGTAGCGCTGCAACTGTCAAGAGGCCCAGGCTGGCACCCACCCCCGCGGGGTGCCGGAGGAGGAGACACCCCAGAACCCGGAGCGCCGTCGAGATGTGACCCGGAGCGCCATCGGCATGCTCTCCGGGCGCCGCGGGCGGGGAAGTTCTGGTTCTTTTGTCTTCCCTGCCCCCTCCCTCGCGGGTCTGGGAGTTTAGGGCCCCGGCCGGGAGAGGAAGGGGCGAGAAGGCGCTTCTGGGCTCGGGAGTGGTGCGGCGGCTGCTGACTCCGCGCCCGGCCGGGGCGGGGCGGGACGCCGAGGTGAGGTCGCGCGGCGGGCGGGGACCCGGCTCCGGGAGGGGCCTCAGCGTCCCCAGCCGTCGGCGCGCGGGAGGTCTGGTCCCGCAGCCCGCCTCGCTCCCGGCTGGGCTCCCGGCCCCACGTGCGTGTGGCGCCGGGGAACTCGAGAGCGCCGCGACCGCGGGCCTGGGGGCGCCTCCTGCGCGCCGAGGAAGGACAGTCGGGACCGAGGGGGCAGCTGGGGCTCGCGCGGTGGCACTTCGCGCTCCGCCGCCGCCTGCAAGAAGCAGAACCCAGAGCGACCTGCACCCGCACCTCCGCCCCCCTCCGCCCCCGCCCCCGCCCCCTCCCGACCCGAGGCCGGCCCGGTCTGGTCCGCGGCACTCAGAGAGGCTCCGGGTGGCGTCGTCTCCTCCCCTCCTGCAAACGCCACCTCCAGGAAAACGCGCCCGTGCCACCTAGCCCGGCAAGCCCGGGCCCAGGCTGCGTCCGCCGCGGCTGTGCCCCGTCGGGTGCGGATCCCCGGCCCAGCAGCTGGCAGAGGGGGCGGGCGGCGCGCAGGGTCTTACCTCCCGAGGGGGCTACAGGGGCTGGCAGGGAGTGGACAGTGGCCAGGTTTCTGGGCCAGGCGAAGGGACCCAGTTTGGCTGCGGGGCGCGCGGCCCCTCTCCCTCCAGGACACCGTCCGGGTCCCGCCCTGCCTCTCGAGGTCCCACTACGGACTCTCCGTCGCCTTCGGCATGTCCTCTTCCTCCCCGGGTTTCCACCCTCCTGCTTTTCTCTGATTCTCATCTCCTTCGCCCGCTCCTTTCCTCTCCACCTTGTCCCCCGCCCCCGCTCGTCAGTAGTTTGTCGCTGGGAGAGCGCCCAAACAGCCTCATAAAGCCAGTGCACCCCAAATCTCCAAACCCGTGTGCGTGCCCTGCCTCTTCTGGAAGGCACATTGACACATGGTGGACTTGGATCGGCCTCCTCAGAGAGGCCCGAAAGCTTAAAAAAAAGTCGGGACAGCTGGCTGTTTTCTTAGCACCTCTGCGGCGGCTGGGGCCGTCTTCATCCTCCTCAGACCCCCCAGCCCAGGGATGTTAGCCCATTGCACAGATGGCGGACGTGGAGCAGGGAGGTAACCCCAACTATTGTAAACTTCATTTTTCTCATGTGGTGGATTTCGGTCGTTTGAATCCGATTTCTACCTCTTGTTCTCTCCTTATTTAATTTCTTGGCGTTTTCTTGGATGGTTTAAGCAACAGGAGGAAGAGAGGGCAAAGATAGCCCCAGACCTTTCAGTAGAGTGAAATAACAGCCTGAAATTACAGCTACATAACTATCAAAAATGAAACTGGGTTTGTGAAAATCTGTAACCCTAGCTATGTAATTGGAGACATTTATGAAAAAGGATATTGCGCAGGTGAAAGTGATTTTACAATTGCTTTCATATTTTTAATATTTTTCAAAATTGTTGAGAGGCCTTTTCCTGAATACGACGGATGAAAGTGTCAACTTAGAAAGTTCAGTGTAACCTTAGTTGTTGGAGGTCCACGGTTATCATAAATTGCCTTTACAGTGTATATTAGGGTGATTGAAATTTGTTTCTTTAAAAAAAAAAAAGTCTCTGAAGTTGCAAAAACTTCCAATCCTTACCAAATAGACTATTCTGGAACTTGAAAATGGTTCCCATGAACTTTTTTTTCTTGCAGATGTTTCACATTAAATATGTTCCTGGGACTCTCAAAAAAAACAAAGAAAAAGCAAAGAAAAGGGAGTTGGAATCCATCCTTCACAACCATTGATTTTTCTGCCAGATTCCCTGCACTGGGCATTTCTCCCTTTGTGCCCAGACCTGACTCTTGTTGAGGCAGAAGTTTTCATGCAGGAAATTTTGCAGTCCTGGAGAACTCTGCTATATGGAAAAATCCTGAAATGATACAGATTTAGGCATCCCATGTCTATGCAGGCAGTCAGGATTTTGGATGTGGCAAGTCAGCAAATATTTTGGCATGCTGACAAGGTGAGGGAGATGCAAAAACCTCTGACTATATTCATGAAGGCTGAAGGCAAAATTCAAAACAGTTCCTTGTTTTGCATGAAGCACTCCAATATTGAGTTAGAGGAGGAATTAAGATCGGAATTGCCCAATGTGCCTCTGCACCTTAATATTTATGACTAATTATTATCCATTTCCCATTTCTCATTCTGTTTGGCCCACTCTGAGTACCTGAGGACTGAGCTGGGGAGTGTTTGCTTTGGTTTCTACCCATATATTTAGAACAACTTGAACTGATGCTGCCTAATCCAAATTCTTATAATTTGATCTTGTCCCTTAGCACCTAGATTTCCAAATTAAAGAGGGGTTTTTTTTTTTTGGCCCCTTTCTAATTTTTACTCCCCCACCACCCCCAACTTCGGCCCAGTACTATTATTCTCTTGGCTTATCATTCTCCCCACTGATTCTCCTGACCACTTGATGGTGATTTTCATTAGTGGCCAAATTTCCAATAACATCTTCAAAAGTAGCTGATGCCTTCTATTACCTACTAGAGCGGCATTTAACAGGGAGCTCCTGTCAGCCCAGAAAGGTGAGGTAGTAAAATGAAATAATCACACACAGGTAACTGAGGGCAGGAACATTGTTTTGTCTCATCATTGATTTTTTTCAAATGAATGTTTTTAACTTAGAAATATCAGATTAATTACTATAATAAAAATATAAATTGCCACCATCCAATGGGTATTCAGCCCAGGATCCTTTTCTACTTTCGACACCATAAATAGTGGCCATGCAAACCATCAAAACAGTGTGTGTCTGACCCTAAATACTTAGTTCCTATAACTAACAATTTATCTGGTATCCTTCTTTGTAGAGAAACCTGACTTTAGAGGAAATGGAAAAGTTGGAGAGACAACCTGGCCACTGACACGAAATAATTATCTTACTGAAATACATAAAAGGAACTCCAGCAGCATAAATTTTTATTTCCATGTTCTATGTGAGCCCCAAGGAGAGTGAATTTGGAAGGAGAAAGGAAATGGCAGCCATTAGGAAATGAAATGCTTGCCCAGAAAATTCTAAGCAAGTCAATCACTGGTCCAAGCAGGAGTTGTTTAAAAAAAAAAAAAAATCACTTTCCATTTGCTTTACCCAATTTAAAATTTTTTCCCAAGAAAAAAAAAAATACCCTTGTAAAATGTCTCATTAACAGCGAAGATGAATTGAACCTCAACTTTTGAATGCCATGCAGCTTTAATGGAGATTGTAGAAGTTCCTGGAATGAAAGAATACTGCCAGCTTGCATTCGGACTATTTTCCATCTGTTTGGTACAGTTTGAGCTGTGTGTTCTACAAAAGCTTCAGTTGGCTGAAGGACGACTTTGGCCCTGGATTTTCATGTATTTTCCTTTAAACAATGAAAGAATAGTTGTTATTTTTCCAAAATTTAGAATTTTAAATCATTGCCCACTTTTGATCGGATTTAAATCTTGTTTTGAGATGCACATTAAACAGTCTCTACATTTTATATTATTTGCAAGGGAAAAAAAAGGAGAGAAATAGGAAGGTGCTGACTTTTTATGGCAAATTAATGAATTATTAGTTTCATTCTTCAGGCATTCCCTTCTAATACTTGTAAAATAAAGGTTTTCTCTTCAACAAATGCAGAACTTTACCCATACAAAGTATGTCCATCTGATCAGCAGTCATAAAGTGTGTGAGACTAGGGTAGGATGTGGCAGCAGGGGGATCTCAGCTGGTGGCAAAGCAGGATGCAGTGATTGTGTTTTTGTGGAAAGCCTGTTTTGTCCAGTGGCTGATGAAATTCAAAATGGTCCCTGAAGCCTGGCTCTGAAGCCAGCAGTTCAGAAACAGTAGAGCCAGTAGCTCACTTAACCCCTGTACCCTGTCTCCTCCCTGACCACCCTAGGCCGGATCACCTCCAAATGCAAGACCTTTATAACTGAATGGAAGCTGCTAGGAGGGGCTCCGTTCCAAGATCAACAGTTTTTGCTTTAAAAAGAAGGTAGCAGTTCAGTCCCTTGTTTGTTTTTGCCTCCATATTTCCCTAACTGCGGGAGACCATTACCCAGGACAATGTTCTATTCCATTGTCATTATCTCCTACAGAACTAAAACAATGCTTTGTTTGGCCTCCCAGGCAAGAGGGATTTATTGTGCTCTTCCTTAAGCAGAGTTTCCGACTGAGTTTCTGACCCAGTCATTTGATATCCAGCAGGGATACCTGGCGACCATTTTTTTTTTTTAAATCTGCTATCTTGTGTTTTGTAATTTCATTCTCTGAGACATAGCCCAGAAATTTGATTCTCAATAAAGAGGAATCACACCATGGCTGAAGGAAAAGTGTTTGCTCAGGCTGCACGAGCTCTATAATTTAAATCAACCAAATAGGATTTATTTGGAATTGTTTTGGTTTTGGTTTTGTGTTATAGAATAGCAGACCCTAAAAGGTTTCATAATATTGTGTTGTTGAATATCAAACCCCAAAAGACTGAAAAGCACAAGATCTGAGATGTATTCCGTTAGCCCATGGTGCTTCCTTTCTGATTATTTCTTTTTTAAATTCTCAACATAAATTAGAGACAGAGATAGAAAAATGAGGCCAAGATTCCTAACATGCATGACAAATGTTGATGAACAGTAACTCTTTGGGGCTATTTCGTCATACTCGAGATCTTCCAGAAAGCTAGAACACGTCCACAGAATAGAAAATCTTCTGATCTCCCAGAGCATCTCCTCCTTACGAACACCTCAGCCTTAAGTACTTTCACCTGTAAAATGTTATGAAGCATAATCCAGTACTAGTGGCAGAAATGTTTGTTTTGGAGCTAAGGCGTCAGTAGGACACTTAAGACTTTGCTTTGTCCTTGGACCTGAGGCAAACTAATTGTCAGCGTCCCTCCAGTTGTTGCTATCACTTTATTATTCCTGTCTGGCTACTTGAGAAGCTCAAACGTAACTGCTGTATATAATAAAAGTATAATTGGCCAAGACTGGCTGCCTAAGGAGATTGAGCCCCATGCTAATGAGGCCAAGGTCTTATACCGATTTGCTTTGCTCTTGGATAGTAATAAATAGCCCCTGGTCTCTAGCAGCCCAGTGGCTGGATCAGGGCAAACCCACTGTCAGATGGCTAGTAGAAGAAGTAGTTCAGTTTTCCCAAGTCCTACTGGAGAGCAGGAGAGCCATCGTGGGAGATAAGATGACAAAATGCTTAGGAGCTGGGGCTCAGAAGACAGACTGTTTGAATCCTGGCTCCCCCGTTGGCTCTCTCTTAGTGACTGAACAAGTTACTAACCAGGTTATTCACCACTCTGAGTTTCTGCTGTCTTATCTCTAAGAATGGGGGAAATAAAAGTAATAGTACTCCACTACTTGTTAGAAGGCTCAAATGATAAGGTGCAGGTAAAGAATTCTGCACTCGTATTTTCAGTTGTCATTGTTATTTGTGTATACAATAAACAGGACAGCCCATTGAAAACTCCACCCCTAGATTTGTTTCCTAGTTCTGTTTCTAACAGCAGAAAGAATGTCCATTCTGGATATTGTGGCACCACGTTTGTAGTCCTAGATCCCAGGAGACTTGTTGTCATGAAACATGAGGGAAATTTCATGTAGTTAGCCTGTCTGGGTTATACACTTATGGATACATTCTGCAAATCACAGTGGTCTTCACAGTCATGATGACTCTTCTTTCTTTATGAAAACTAGTTGAAAAATCTAGGCTATCTTTTTAAGTCCTAGGTTTACAGATGGGAACCTAGAAACAGAAATACACTGGAGTATTCATACGTTCCATGTAAGTTTGACTAAGAGTTTGAGATAATTGAGGCCAACATATTTTATTTTTCCTTAAGGATACCAGCCATGTGACAAAACTGGTCCAGTCTTCATAAGAGTTGCCTGAAACTAGGGAGAAATTTTCAAGTAAACTCCAGCTGTGTGAGCGTATTGAGAGCTTGTAGTTCTCATTTCCCTGTGATGCGTTGAGACTCAAAGAAGTGTATGAACAAAAGAAGTCCACAGTTTTGAATGAGAAAAAAAATTCAAGGTAACTGCTGTCTTTGGTGTCATTTTCTTGAAGTTCCCTAGTCCCAAATTTACTAATTCTGACATGTTATACTTAAAGGTCATTATTTTGATGACACGACATTGGTTGATTTGTAATATGATCTCATTACACATCACTTGTTGTATGTTATATTTGAAGAAAGCCCAGGATTATGCCAAAAACAAGTGAACTGAATAACCCCTGTGGTTTCTTACAACTATTCTGAAAACTTCCTTGTTTCGCCCTTTCAAACATCAGGGGCTTGGTTTATAAGAGCAAAATTGTGCCCAGCATGCTCTGTCATGGTTTCTGATTCATGAAGCTCTGTCATAGCTACTCCGTTGAGCATCATTTGCCCTATTCCTCTCTTTAGATCCAATTTCTACAACCCTTATATTGTGTTACCTGTGGCTTTAGAAGGCTCCTCATCACATGGATTGCTTTCCTCTCATCACTTTTTTTAAAATTTAAGTCTGAACCCTGTAACCTTACCATACTGGCCATGGTTTCGGGAGAGAGATCCCTGTTCTCAGAATGTATGGTCCAGTTATGTGTACAAATGTGCAAGAAGTAATAACTAGCAGTAGGAAGTAGGGCATGAAATGTGATGGAACATGGTCAAAATGATAAGTACTATGGCATATCTCACTCTGAACCTCACTTTGTTCATATGAAAAGCTGGAGCTGCCGGGCTCGGTGGCTCAGCCTGTAATCCCGCGCTTTGGGAGGCTGAGGTGAGTGGATTGCCTGAGCCTGCGGATTCGAGACCTGCCTGGGCAACTTGGCGAGACCTCATCTCTACAATTAGAAGGCTGAGGTGGAAGGATCGCCAGAGCCCAGCAGGTCAAGGCTGCGGTGGCCGGGAGTGGCCACTGCACTCCAGTCTGGGTGACAGAGTGAGACTCCAACTCAATAAAAGAGAAAAGAAAGGTCAAAATGAGGACAACATACGTTTGTGTTGATTGTTGTTGGACATTTGAACACATCTATGAGACTGAGCCTATGAAAAACTCGAATCCTTAAGCCTCTGGCACTCCTGGGTAATTAGATTTCTTTTTATGGCAATACACAGCCTATTTAGATGGTGACCAATATTCTAAGGGCATACTGATGCCATCGCACTCTTTTCCTGAAGTGACGATGCTTATTTACACAGAAGAAAAGAAGCAATACCTGCAAATGTTTTGCTCAGAGCCTTTTGCCTGGGTTTTTTGTTTTTTGTTTTTTGTTTAGTTCTTAGTTCTGCAACAGAATATCACAGACTGTGTAACTTAAATAAGAAATATTTATTTCTCATAGTTCTGGAGGCTGTAAGTCCTGGATCAAGGTGCCAGCACAGTTGGGTTCTGGGAAAGGCCCGCCTCCAGGTTTCAGACAGTGACTTATCTTTGCATCCTCACATGGTGGAAAGAAAGAGGGAGAGGGCACTCTGGGGTCCCTCTACTAAGGGCACTAATCCCTTTGGTGAGAGCACCACCCTCACGAAATAATTACCTAACAAAAGTCTCACCTCCCAATGTATTGCATTGGAGATTACGCTTGCAATATATGAACTTGGTGGGGAAGACAAAACATTCAGTCTATGGCATGTTCCTAGCTGCAGACAGAGAAGGAAGAAACCTCTTCTTTGTCCACATAAAGCAGAAGGAAGTTGTCATCAGATTTCTTCACCGACTCTTACATTTTTCGTCAGGAAAAACAAAGGGATCAGAACATCCACCCCTGTTTAGACAGATCCCTTGACAACTTCTGCAAGAGCATGGCTATCATACAAGTGCAAACACAACTCCCCCTCAGCATCAGGGGACCTAACCAGCTCTGGAGCTCAAGATCATTCTGATGATTGGGGATTTCCACATTTCTGCAGGGGACTGGAAGACACATGGATTGCATCTGGATGTTGCAGGGCATTGACTTGGATAAAAAATTAAAAGCAATAAAATCCTTTGACCAATCTGTCTTCTGAAATCCTGACATTTCTATCCCAGTATGATTTTTTAAAAAATCAAAATAGGGTTTGTCCAGATAGGGTAGCTCCCTACAACACACAATGAAGTAGATAAATGAAAAATGTTAAAGTATGCGTATAACCCAACACAAATCCATCAATAAACAAAACAAAACAGAAACACCAAACAACTTCTATAGCAAAGGAAAGGAAATTTACACTACAATGATCCAAACTATCTTATCACATTCACTAAGCTACCCAGTTTATTTTTTACTTCCTAATTTTGTATATGAGGAGGCACCCAAAAAAACCCTGAATTGTTTTTTGGATGAAAGGCCCCTTGTAGTACAGGCTTCTCTGCCAGGTAAGAGTTTTAGGAACCCATTGGCATCAGTGGACCAGCTAGCCTTGCTGGGAGAGACCCGTTTGGCATCAGTAAATTTTTTTTGAAGATTCTTTCAATGTGTTTGCCCATTTCATGATGGGTGATTTCACCTGCCCACACCATGCTGAGTGTTTGACCAATAAAGGGATGACCCCCATGCCCCACCCTCCCTATTCACCCAATCTCGCCCTGAGCAACTTTTTTTGTGTTTCCCTGGATGAAAAAAAAATCCTCAAAGGGAAATGTTTTGTTGGTATGGAAGAGGTGAAACAAAAAACAGCAGAAGCACAAAAAGGCATTAAAATTGACGAGTTCAAAAACTGTTTTGAGCAGTGGAAAAAGCGTCTCAATAGGTGAATTGCATCAAACGGAGAGTACTTTGAAGGTGACTGAAGTTTAAACATGTAAGAATATATAAACAATTTTTTATAAATAAATTCGTTTTTTGGAGTTTATTTTTTTATTTGTATTCTCCACTTGTATGTAAATGTAGCACATGAGAAGGTGACTTGAATAGCAAAGGCTACTCCCAACTTTTCAAAACTCAGATACCTTCAGTGACAATAACTAAGCAAATCATGGTCTTCTGTTCAGTGGGACACAGGGAATAGTGATGGCCCTTGCCCCTCTCCATGTGCTGAAGGCTGAAATTATTCACTTTTTAGATCTACAGAGTTGTCCAGCACTCAGGCAGCCTGGCCCTGCAAATTCATGCACTTAATAAATATTTCTGGATGACGCTTAAAGCTCTTAAAATAAAGTGCTAAATAACAACAATCATAGGCCTTGGCAGTGTGCCCTATTAGTACATATTCAACTGTTACATGAGCAGCCCTAAGTGGAAATTAGCCTATGGGACTCCTCTAAATACTCTGCTAAAAATAAGCTTCATCATCTCAATTTCAGTGTTCATGAGGTCACGAGCATCTCATACATTCCAAGTGCTTGTCATGTCAGTAACTCTGAGCTCAGGAAGTTGACATCCCCCCCCCAAAAAAATAAAGTCTAATATTTAGATCCTAATGGATTCCAGGAAATCGATTTTCCTCTTTGGCACTGAAAAACACATGGAACTTTCAGATATTGATTACGCAAAATCTAGGTATAGGTCAATATAGTATGAAGGGTTTAGCAAAGATTTTCTCTTCTGATTTCTTTTTTTTTCTTTTTTTTTCCGAGTTGGAGTCTCACTCTGTCACCCAGACTGGAGTGCAGTGGCATGCCCCCAGCTATCGCAGCCTCGACCTGCTGGGCTCCAGCGATCCTTCTACCTCAGCCTTCCAAGTGACTGGAACTACAGGCGCGTGCTACCACGCCCGGCTAATTTTTTGATTTATTGTAGAGATAAAGTCTCGCCAAGTTGTCCGGGCGGGTCTCGAACCCGCAGGCTCAGGCAATCCACTCACCTCAGCTTCCCAAAGCGCGGGATTACAGGCTGAGCCACCGAGCTCGGCTCTGATTTCTTAAATTGCCTGCCTGACACCTGCTTAAAGATTTAGGATGGAGCCTGTGTCCTACTGAGGCTTAACACATATCTATTACTGCTTTAGCTGCAAGACACAGGCCACAACCAACAATAAGAATGAACCTAGGATGTACCTATCTCACAATACAGTCTTGAGATTTAAATGAGGCAAAACAAGCATAGTCCAAAGCACAGTACATTGTCAAGTTCAAAATGTTAGTTGCTAATACTGTTGTTCCCCAGCTGCCTAAGTGATTTCTTAACAATCTCTTTGTTGTATTTTGATTTTTTAAAATATGTGGAATTTTTTTCTCAGCAGTGAGTCATACAACGTCCTCCAAGCAGAATATTTTAGCTTCTCTCTAATGTCTGACTATGCCTGAATTAAGCTTCCTTTCCTCTTTCTCAGAACATGCCTCCGGCGCTGGGGCAGCTTGCAACATTAGCCCTCTCCTCTGGTCCTAAGCAACCCCTGCCAGATGCTAACCTGATCCTTTGGTGATAAACAGACATTATTGGCATATAGGAACTCATGCGTTGCCCCAAGTTCAGCATCAGGTTCAGTGGTTCCATGTCAAAAGCTTCCAAAAAAAGGAGTGAGAGTAGTTCACCTTACTCGTTCCAAACATGTCACCTTCTTTCACTAAAATGTTGTAAGCATCATGCATCCTCTTTTCCATGATTAATGACCCATGACCCATCCGTTTCCAAGACCTCTCACTAAATTAATCTGAATTAAGTTAGATGCCTTCATTTAACAAACAGATCCCAGGGCTAGTTGGAGAAAAAGTAAAATTTCAATTCCACATTCTTATAAAATATTCAGGCTCGCATAGTTTCATCCACAGTTCATCTTGTTAATGTCAGCCTCCATAATTTATTGGCCATGTAAAAATATTTTAGCATGTAAGTGAAGAAAATGAGTGAGAATAAATCATTCGGTGCTCTTCCCCAGGCCACACTGCAATCCAGAAGACCTTCGTTTTTAATTTTGTATTCCAGCACCAGTTGAGACAAATTGGTTAGCAGTTCATCATGGGAGCCGTTCCAGAGCTCATTCATTTAGACTCTAAGGACTTTTCAGTGTCACCAGAGGCAGCCAGCACATACTTGGTGACCTCAGGAAGAACACAATACTTGGCAATTTAGAAAAACGACAGTGTATGCTTCAGTCCTTAAAATTCATCATCTAATTTCCTCTGTCTCCTTTCCACTGGTAAGAAACATCTGTCAACACATGTGCCATTGGCCTGTTATTCTTCCTCATGTGGTCATTGAGCTTGACTCGCTACGCCCCGAAAGAGAAAAGTTGTTCTGACACATAGGCAGGCACATACGGGGTCATGCAAAATGCGTGAGGGCTAAAATCAAACTGCCCCTCATGCCCACCCCTGTGACTCTACCTCAAGGGAAAACCACGCCTTGCTTTAAACGACACGACTCTTTCCCATAATCCTATATATTAGGAATTTCCATGGTAAAAGTTCACTTTATTTAAATTTCTTTTCCTAGCAGGACAACATATGTTAAGCTTACATTTGAAAGCAATCTCAGAAAAAGGGTCTGCATGTGAATGCAGTTGGCTGGGAGTTCACATTTCCCTTCAACGAAATTGGGAGCAAAACACATGTTTTTCCATCTAAGTTAGAAGATGGAAAATCATGCATTATTTTTTAGGCTTTTGTGGCATGTCATCTAAAATCAATGCATATTTCTTCATGCACATTTTCACAAATGTCAATGTTGATACATCCATCAGATCCTATGTATTCAATCCCTTCAGCACCTGGAGAACTTGCACTCTTGAAAATATTTTCCCCTAGCTTTTCAATCTGCTCCTGAGGATTGTAATTCTCTTTGACTAGTGATAAGTGAGAAACAGAGAACTCCGTCTTCCTGCTGAAGGAACAGGAACCGTTTTATATACTTGCTCTTAATTTCAGGTAGATGAGAAAAGGCCATTTCACTCACTGCTACACCACAATAATCTCTCTGGGTCCTCTTAAAACTCAAGAAGAAAAGAGAAGCCAACTAGCCACTCACACGTTACAGGTGTCAGAGAGAATCTGTTACCAGCAGAAAGTGCTGCATGTGGGAACTCCTGAATCGCAAACACATTGCAAATAAAACCAGAAGATATTATTTTGCCAGAAAAGCGTTCATTTTCCCTCTTGTTTAGGAAGGAAGGTAAGCTTTTTCTAGAATTGTTTTTTTTTTAAATAAAATTTGGCTGGAAGAGGGAAATTGTAGGCCCTGGGTTTAGCTATACACATTCAAGAATAAGGTTACTGGGAAGCCAATCAGATGCTGATTGGAAAGGAGAGAGAAAAGGACATGCCCCGTGAGTAAAGTAATCTCGTCAGTATTAGACATGGCAGGACGCCAGTGCGGACTGCATGCAGAGAGCGACTTCCCCACGCTTGTGAAGGAGAGAGGTGGTGAGCCAGCTGTGTGCTGCTTGCTGCAAGTGACAGAGAGGGGTGTAGAGTTGTATCTTTATTTCTTTCAGATACGTGATTGATTTTGAAACGAGATGGGCAGAAAAACTACCCACTGAACCGAGAAAATAAATAAAGTTGGAAGCTTTTATGTACTTGCCTGACATCTGAGTAATTTAAGAAGCAGTGGCTTTTAAAATCAAGAGCAAAATTGAACTTTGTAATATGCTGTCAGAATCGATGTGCCTTTATTCATCCTTTCTGCGTGTCTCTTCTCATGCCTTTGGCTAAGACCAAGTGCAAGATTTTTAAGTCTGACGACTTATACATACAAAACAAATGACTTACTTTAGAGAGGTAAGTACTATCTTAGGGCTACAATCTTAGGAGTAAAGCCTCTTGACCTGTAAAATATGTCAAAACTTACTCTTTCTCTGTTTCAGTTTAGAAGATGAAAACACTGTCTTTTAACCACAAAATAGTATGATACATATACAATGGATAAATTAAGCTTGATTTTCAAATCCGTTACCACTAAATGGGACACTAAGTGATTAAATCTCAGTAGGATAGAATTCAATAGGTTGATAAATATAAATATTTACTCCAGTGAGCAACTCAATCATCAGCATTTATCCCAGAGTTTTCAGAGCCCCGAGCAAAATAAAGTTGGTGCTTAACTAGCATTTCAAATTATAAAATCAATTAATCTTTCTTTGGGAATAAAGACAGGGCCTACAAATTTCAAGGAGGAACAAGTGCCTTTCTATAACAAATCCAAAAATATACAAGAGAAAGATTAATTCAAATGATTCAAATCCTTCCTACGGAATAGGTAGCAAGAGTTCACTACAGTTAAGCATAAACAAGCATGGTCAATTAGAAATCACACACAGGCACACATCCAGTGTGTCCGTCTACACATCCCCCGAGCAACTGGGGAGGCTCTAAGCCTGGGTGACACTAGGATATCCCGAAGTGACACTAGGATAAAGAGGTTTTAGTAGTTCTGATTTTGTGCCTGGGAAAGTGTCACTGTAATCGTGCCCTTTTCATTCTCAAAAGAGTCCTGGTTTGGCTGATAAACCTTGTGGCCAAACCTTGTGGCCACGTTATCTATACCCCATGTGGCTGATACGCATCCCGGCATGAATGCTCCTATTTTCTTGTTTGCTGTGAGCTGCGTGTTGGCCCACGCTGGTCTGGCTGTCCTGCATAACATCGGCAATGAGAATAGAGAGTTTCATACGTCTTCCTGTCTGTAATTACTCAAATCGATGCTTCATAAAGTCTTTCCTCCTCGTCAACAATGACATGTCTTGTGAGCTTACTATTTCTGTTACTAATTGCTATCACTTGAACGTGTATGACCTCAGTTCTTCCAGATATGAAACTTTATGCAATGCATTCAAAGCCTTCATGATTTGGGGGCTGCATTCACTGCCTGGAGACTCTCCATCATCCCTCAGGATAACGTTTATTCCATTTTTGCTTCCATTCATAATTGTCCCCCAACCCCAGGTGTCACTTTTAAATAATTAAACTCCAAGGACAGAATACAAAGCTTCCCCCTGGGGATATGTGGCTGCATGGAAGGACTTTGCTATTTACTTCCTAACGCCCTTGGTGGGTTAGTTACACGTGGGGGTCAAAGGAGATATTTGCAGATGGAACTGATCCCTGAACTGACACTAGGATAGAGATGTTTTAGAAGAAGGAAGCTGAGTTTGAGATGCTCTGACCCAATTTTTGGATGCTGCCTGGTCAGGAACAGCCAGTACGTTTATGACACAGTCCTGGGCAGTGTCTCTCGTAGCTATCAGCCAAGTCAACCTGTGTGTTTCAAGTTCCCCCACAGAGCCTTACACTCCAGCTAGGCTAGCCTTGTGATCACTGGAAGCAGGAGGCTTTCCTCACTGAGACGGTAGAAATGCCAGGAGCCGTCGTGACTAAGGCAGCAGCAAGAAGTGAGAAGCGGCACTGACACATGCCATCAGCGAAGCTGAGAGCCACCACACCTGGGACATCGGTGCTAGTGATCTCTGACAGCGGTGACAACTACTATAGAGCCCGCTGGGGGAGAGGGGGTTCGATGGATGGAGACAGCACAGCGGGGACAGCCAGAAATTGCCAACTCCCATGAGCCACAGGAAGATGGCAGGGATACAGACTGAGGAAGGCCAAGTTTGGAGTTGAACATTACCATGAGGCGGTGGCAGCTCACGCCTGAAATCCCAGCACTTTGGGAGGCTGAGGTGGGAGGATTGTTTGAGGCCAGCCTCGGCAACATTGTGAGGCCTCCTCTCTACACAAAATTCAAGGCTGAATCGGGCGTGGGGTCTCACACCTGTAGTCCCAGCCACTCTGGAGGCGGAGACAGGAGGGTCATTTGAGCCCAGGAGTTCAAGGCTGCCCGGAGCCATGTTCCTGCCACTTTTTTCCAGCCTGGCTCAAAACAGCAGCAAGGGCTACAGTGTGAGCTCGCTGCACTCTGTCTTCACTAAGGTTGGTGAGGCCTGCAGAAACGAGGGCCTGTGGGAAGACCAGTAAGGGCCCGGTTCACTTGGGCCTTTGGGCAGACTCAGCCTCCTGACACTTCCCGTGGCAGGACCCCGGGCCCAGGCTGGCCAGCAGAGTAGGGTGTGTCTACCTCCAGAGGGTCGGGCAGCCACCAAAGGAAAAGGAACCTCAGCCAGACTCGGTGGCTCAGCCAGTCATCCCAGCACTTTGGGAGGCCGAGGTGGGAGGATTGCTTGAGCCCAGGAGTTCAAGACCAGCCTGGGTAAGGAAGCAAAAAATTAGCCAGGCATGGTGGCGCACACCTATAGTCCCAGCTAGTTGGAGGCTGAGGCTTAAGGATCGCCGGAGCCCAGCAGGCCGAGACTGGGGTGGCCGTGAGCATGCCCTCCAGCCTGGCGACGGAGTGAGCGAGACTCCGACTCAAAAAACAAACAGACAAAAGAGGCCTTTCCACCATGATGCGATCTAGTCTGCACGCCCACGCGGCAAGTTCCGAATTCACAGAGCCCGTTTCCCAGGCGATCAAACGGGTCCCCAAGCCCAAGCGACTCGCCCGAGCCCACCCACGTCAGAGAGCCCCCCGAGAAGCGGGCGCAGGCCGGACTCCCTCCGTGCCCGGCTGCCCCTTAAACTCCGCGTCCCCGGGAGCCCGGGCCAGCCGCGGACACAGGGCCGCGATCGCCGGCCGCCCCGCCCGCCTCCCTCGAGGCACACGGGTGCGGGCACCCGCCGCGGGCTGGGCACCCCATCTCCGAAGCTGGGGTCCGGCCCCAGAAGCCGCGCCCGCCGCTGGAGCCGCCGCCCCAGCCCGAGGGCCCTTTGGGGCGGAGGTCGTGGATGGCCACCGCCAAGGGAGGCCGGCCTCCAGCCCGGAGCAGCGGCCAGGGCACCAGCAGTCCCCACCGAAAACGCACGCCGAAAATACAGGCGGTCTGGAGCGCGTCCAGCCCCACCCCGTGCCCAGGGCCCGACCCGGGGGTCTTCCCTGCCCAACGCCTGCAGCGGCCGGTCGTGGTGGGCCGCCAGCGCGCGGGTGTGCATGGAGGCAGCCGGGGTTTCTGCAGGCCCCGAGGGGAGACGAGGTTCCTTCTGACCCAAGCAGTTTCTTGCGGAGCGCGGAGATCCCGGAAAACACTAGCCCTGCACAGAAAGGGAGGCTCGGCGGGGTCTCTGTAAGCCCCCGCGGGTGTCCAAGGATGAAGAAGGGGGTGGGAGAATCAGGAGCGCCAGCGGGGTGGGGAGGGGCAGGATGCCATTTGTCACCTGGTTGGTAGATCACTCTCACACATTTAAATTGACATCAGGGTGTTCGCCTCCAACGTCAACCTGAATAAAGGTTGACTTGGCCTTAGAATGCTGTTGCCTTAAAGTTACCGAGGTGTTCCCAGTAAGGGGATGGCGGGGTCATATGGAAGGTCGATTTTTAGAGCTTTTGGGAATCGCCACACTATTTCGCCAGAGGCTGTATTAGTTTACACTCCCACCAGCAGTGCCGAAGTGTTCCCTTTTCACCACGTCCTCTCCAGCATCTGTTGTTTTTTGTTCTTGATGATGGCCATCCTGACTGGAGTTGGTGGCATCTCTGTGTGGTTTTAAGTTGCATTTCTTTGATGACTAGTGAGGCTGAGCATTTTTTCATGTATCTGTTGGCTGCTCATCCTCTTCTTTTGAGAACTGTCTATTCATATCTTTTGCCCACTTTGTAAGGGGGCTGTTTGTTTTTTTCTTTTCAGCACATTTGAGTTCCTTGTAGATCCTAGATATTAGGCCTTTGTCAGACATAGAGTTGGCAAATATTTTTTCCCAGTCTGTGGGCTGTCTCCCTGCTCTCTTGATGGTTTCTTTGGCTTTGCAGAAGCTTGTCAGTTTGATGAGGCCCCACTTGTCTATCTTATCTCGTATGGCATGGTCTCTTGGGGTTTTGATCAGGAATTGGTTGCCAGTTCCAATTTCCATAAGCATGGCTCCTGCATCTTCTAAGTTTCTTATAGTTTGAGGTTTTACATTTAGGTCTCTGATCCATTTAGAGTTAATTTTTGTGTATGGGGATAGGTAGGGGTCATGTTTCAATCTTCTGCATGTGGACAGCCAGTTTTGCCAGCACCATTTACTGAATAGGTTCTCCTCTCCCCATTAGTGTGTGGTGGAAGCTTTGTCAAAGATGAGCTGGTTGAGAAATTGAGGTTTTGCTTCTGGAATCTCAATTCTGTTCCATTGGTCTACATGCCTGTTCTTGTATCAGTACCAGGCAGTTTGGGTTACTGTAGCTTTATAATAAAGTTTAAAGTCTGGGAGTGTAATACCTCCTGCTTTTTTTTTTTTTTTTTTTTTTTGCTTAGGATTGTTTTGACTATACGTGGTTTAGCCAAACCTTTACCAGTGCAAGGAGGTTTTTGACAGATTCTCTTGGGTTTTCAAGGTATAGAATCATGTTGTCTGCAAAGAGGGATAGATTGACTCCTATTTGGATACCACTGATCTCCTTCTTGTGTCTGATTGCTCTATCTAGGACTTCCAAAACTATGTTGAACAGGAGGGGTGAGAGTGGGCATCCTTGTCCTGTTCCAGTTTTCAGGGGAAATGGTTCCAATTTCTGTCTGTTTAGCAGTATGCTGGCTGTGGGTTTCTCAAATCACTCTATTAAAAAGATACCTGCACACATATGATTATCTCAGCATTGTTCACAATAGCAAGAACATGGAGCCAACCGTGCTGCCCATCAAAAGAGGATTGGCTAAAAAAAAAGTGGTACATGATGAAATATTATGCAGTCAAAAAGAAGAACAAAATGATGAACTTCACAACAACCTGGAAGGGCTTAGAGTCTATAATACTGAGTGATCTTTCACAGGAACAAAGAACTGAGTATCACATGTTCTCACTCATAAGTGGATCTTGAACAACTATCGCAATACTATAAAAAAGGATTGACAGTAGCGGGAAACTGTGGGGAGGGGGGAGGTGGGATTGGCATACTGGGAATCTGCCTGGGGAAGGGGGACACGCCTCATCAGCAAGGGTCCCTGCATAATGAATATTTGTAGACCTAACCCGAATTGTGCCCCACATCTTTAAAATAAAAAATGTAAAAAGCTAGGCTCGGTGGCTCAGCCTGTAATCCCGCGCCTTGGGAGGCTGAGGTGAGTGGATTGCCTGAGCCCGCGGATTCGAGACCCGCCTGGGCAGGCGAAACCTCATCTCTACAGTAAATCAAAAAAATTAGCCGGGCGTGGTAGCGCGCGCCTGTAGTTCCGGCTACTCGGAAGGCTGAGGCGGAAGGATCGCCGGAGCCCAGCAGGTCGAGGCTGCGGTGGCCGGGAGCGGCCACTGCACTCCAGTCTGGGTGA
>CAUYQG010086878.1:0-52861 GCA_963574415.1 Tarsius wallacei
GTGGTAGCGTGCGCCTGTAGTTCCAGCTACTTGGAAGGCTGAGGTGGAAGGATCGCCGGAGCCCAGCGGGTCGAGGCTGCGGTGGCCGGGAGCGGCCACTGCACTCCAGTCTGGGCGACAGAGTGAGACTCCAACTCAAAATAAATAAATAAATAAAAATTTCACATCATGATAGCTCTGGGTCCTCATCTGCCCTTCTGTCAAGAAATCCAGCTTTTCCTCAATACTCCAAACTACTTGTCATGACTCCAGCCTTGCTTGCCCTGGCTTGTTGAATTTGTCCATCTCCTTGATGGCCTGCTAGCATCAGGTGGACTTCATTGAGTCAAATGTATGCAATAGTTGGCCTTCTCACAGTCTCTCTTTGTGGTTCAACATTCTCCAGTTCCGAAATTGCCCCCATGGCTAAAATTCAGAGCAGTTCTGATATCTGGTGCAAGATCATAAGCAACAGAAATTGCCACAAACCTGAAGCTCTGTGTTAGGCAAAAATGAAAGAAAATCCAAAAGTTGAGTTGGCTGTAAGACAAGATGTTTTTCAATGCAGCTGCTCATTCTTTGGAGAAGGACCTCTCCCAGGATTTGGTTCATTTAGGAGATCTCACAACAAAAATAATGGCCTTGAGCCTTAAATATGACAGCTTTTAAAACACAGATTTTTTTCGATCTGCTTGTTTTTCTTTTTTTCAAGCTTGCCCACAATCACAGGTCTGAGTAGATTCCAGCGTAAACCATACATTGTGCTTAAATTTCAGCCCCACTCAGACAATGCAAGTGCAAGTCACCAGCCCAGAACCTCTCTGCCATACTAATGAGTATCTTCTGCACATGGGGCATGCCTGCTGACCTTCCCTGATAACAAGACTCAGCGGACCTCATTCCGGTATTCAAGATGTTTTAAGAATTCTCAGTCTCAAGGAGAAAGGCTATGGTCCCACTTTTCTTAAAATGAGAAGTCTCTTTGATTCTTAGGTAAAATTTCGGCTGCACATAATTCTTGGCAGAGAGGAACTGCCTAAAATCATACATCACCAACACGTGAAACCTGGGCTCTTGACATCCCTAAGTATCCTGACACACTCTTTTCAGAAAAAGCATAAATACATATTTCCTCACATCTGTATATAACTAAAGAAATGAGGAAATCTGTTTCAACAGTGAGAAGTCATATATTTGAATAAAGGACATTGTTATTAACTTTTAGATATAAATCTGGAAAAAATTAACATCCCACCACCTCTGAAAATAGATATGGGTAAAGATATAGTTATAGGTAATTCTTTAGAACACTGAAAATAAAGTTGAGCAATTGATAGCAAAAGAAGCCCATTAATTGTGGAAAGAGGAATATATGACTATTATAAAAAAATTTTTTTGTTTCCTTATTTGATGACTGAGTAATCAGACATTCAAAAAAAAGGTTTTTAAGCATCTACTCTATGATAGAATATTTTAAAATAAACTTGTGTATGTGCATATTTTAAACTATTTACGATTATCTCTTTTAAGTTGCATAAATATGTTAAATTCTCATTATTATCTTTATTCAATTTAAGGAAGCCAGGTTCATTGACCTTGAGTAACACACCAGAGAAAGCAATACTGTACTCTTAAATTAAGAAAAAAAAAAAACGTTAAGACCTCAAAATATTTCAATTTCCTAGCCAGTTATTTATATGCAAAAAATAAACTTGACATCTGGCTAATAACACCTTTCACCAAAGACTTCAGAATTAGAAAAGTAGCTGTTGTTCATGATTTTGCTTATTGAATATTTATTGAGTATCAACTATTACTGCACTCTGATCTAACTGACGGGATACAACATTGAGTAAGACACGTGCAGATAATTAAACTGAAATTCAGAGACTCAGACTGCTTTAGTCCTCACTGAATTATAAATCTCAGTGTTCTATAAGACTTAAAATGTATGTTAAACAATTTTAAAATTAATCATGATTACTCAACTACGTATGGATTTTTGGTTTACTTGTTTTTTTTCTCAATAACACTATTCTAGTTATATCTAATAGAAGCATAACAATTGAATAGGCAAATAATGAGAGAGAATGAAAAAGATATTTTCATATATTTTCGTCACTGGACTTCCAACAGGGTTAAGTGAACAGAAGACTAAACTTCTTTCCTCTTGATTGAGGGCCTAAAATGTCAGCTTAGAATATAGAGTTTATCCTCTAGCAAAGGAGGAAACTCACATTTTTAGATAGGTTAAGCAAATAACCTTATGATGTCCACAATAGCTAAGCGGTGCTTCCAACTAGCATCAGAGAAAATCACTAGACGTTTATAACACACAAGAGGAAGTCTGATTAGAGCCTGACCTGGGTGACCATGAAAGAGACACTTAAAAAGTACTGGGTGTGAAAGGTCTACATGCCTCCATCTTCATTCCTATTAACTCCTCTGCTTAGCTCTGCAAGGCTGGGACTGACCCTTACAGCCGCTAATTCCTGGTGTCCTATGTCATTAGACTTCCAACTGGATTAAGTCGACAGAAGGCTAAACCCCTTCCCTTTTTTACTGGTTGAACTGCTTGTCTTTTTTGACTCCAGCCTCCACTGAGCCATCCAGCCTCCCTCTGGGAAGCCAGTGCTGAACAACCATAACTCTGCGTGCTCTCCAGCCTCTCTAGTCTAGGGGTAAAAACAACTTCCTGGTACTCCTAATTGCTAGGTTCCCTCTCTCTTTCTTGGTTGGCTTCTCAGTCTCTTCCATTAAGCTATAATATGAATTCCCTGCTTTGAATTCTATTTTTATTTTTATTTTTATTTTTTTTGAGTTGGAGTCTCACTCTGTTGCCCAGACTGGAGTGCAGTGGCCGCTCCCGGCCACCGCAGCCTCACCCTGCTGGGCTCTGGCGATCCTTCCGCCTCGGCCTTCCAAGTAGCTGGAACTACAGGCACGCGCTACCACGCCCGGCTAATTTTTTTTATTTATTGCAGAGATGAGGTCTCGCCAAGTTGCCCAGGCGGGTCTTGGGCAATCCACTCACCTCAGCCTCCCAAGGCGCGGGATTACAGGCTGAGCCACCGAGCCTGGCTGAATTCTCTCTATTTTTAGAACTCTGAATGATGTTTTTGTTTCCTGGATAGCCCCTGACTGATACACATATGCAATGCATTCAGTGTTTCTGAATTAATACGTTCATGTACTAACAGAGTGAAAATTTATGTCAAGGACACAGTTCCATTCTATCGAAAGCAACTGCAAGTGAATTTTCTTATGATTTGTACATCGAATTTATTTATTGAAGCTCTTTTGGCCAAGCAACAGAAACTCATTTCTGTTATCTTCATCCACAGAATTTTGGGTTGTGAAGACAGTTAATTTAATAGAAAAATAAGAAGGCAGAGAACGGAACTAACAACTTGAAAGTATAACATCATGTATTAGTTTCTAAGCCCTGCTGTAACAAAGTACCACAAACTAGGTGACTTGAAATAACATAAATGTACTGTCTCACAGTTCTGGATGCTGGAAGTCTGAAATCCAGGTGTTGGCAGGGTCATGCTTCCTCTGGCGGCTTTGAGAATCTGTCTCATTGCTTTCTCCTTGCTTCCTGTGGCTGCTGGCAATGATTGGTGTCCTTGGCCTATCGATGCATCATCACTCCACTCTCTGCCTCCATCTTCTAGTGGTGGTCTCTCTGGGTATCTCAGTGTCTAAATTTCCCTCTTCTTACAGACTCAACAGTCATTGAATTAGGCCTATCCAGATCCAGTATGATTTCATCTTAACCTGATGATATCTGCAAAGACTCTATTTCCAAATAGACTACATTCTGGGTTCCAGGTGGACATGAATTAGGAGATGGGGGCACTGTTCAAACCAGTACACATTAGGAACCAAGATTACATTTGCATTGCAATAATTGAAGGTAATCTGGGAGAGTCTTTTCCACGTAACTTTAATTGGCCAAATACAATTGTAAGTAAGAATGCTTAGTTAATCAGCTGGAAGTTATTTATTGAACATTTCAACAGTGTAGTCATATACAAGGTATATAAAATATGCCTTGGATCTTAAACATGATCCCTATATTTAAAAATAAAATGTGAATGAAACTTTCAGAGAACAAAAAATGTTTATCTTAGACATAAGTTTTATCTTACACTTATCTGGCATGAGATTTGTAGTTAAAATGATAAAATGGAATTTAAAAACTCCTGATTAACCAAGTAGTAAATCCTTATATAAAAAGGCCTATAAGTACATTTTAAATGGGCAAGAAACAGAACAAAACTTAGTATTTTTTTGGAAGAGTCTTTGTTCTCACTTGAAAATAATATTGATTTATTCTCAAATTTGCTTTCGGTTTTCAAAAATGGTTTGGGTAACCCTACTGAATATTATTAGTATGCTTAAGCTTCTAACACTTGAACAATATTTCATTCTTGATGTTATTGTTTTAAAAAGAATGAAGAAAATATTTTAAAATATTTTAAGTAATCTAGAACTAAATGTTCATATTAATATTGTAAAGTAACTTAAAGTTGTTAAAAGTGTAGTTTCTAAGTTTTTGCTCAAATGTTTTAACATAAACATAATATGTTAATTTATAATTACAAATATTTGTGACATCATAGATCAATCCTTACAAGAGTTGTAAAAAGAAAAATAGTGAAACGAAACTGATCTGTTCTTAACTTCTGTTATTTTATTTACCGCTTTTAAAATAAGTATCCCAATAATTAGCTTGAAAAAGCAGTGATATAGTGGATATCTATATATAAATCTCCATATAGATCTGCATATCTAGAAAGAAGCACTGATTTTTTCCCCCTGAGCATTTGTGTTTGGGGAAACCTCAGGAGTACTATTAAGAAGCAGGAAATTTAAACCAGTAGATATTGGCACAAAAGGGTGAGAGCCATATGATGACCGACACAGAGATTGGAGTGACTAATCTACAAGGCAAGGAATGACAAGGAACACCAGGACGTAAAAAAGGCAAGGAAACATTGTTTCCTAAAACCTTTAGAGGGAGCGTGACCCTGCCAGCACCTCGATTTTGAACTTCTAGTCCCCCAAACTGGGAAAACTGATTTCTATTCTTTTGAGTCAGTCACCCAGTTTACTGCAGTCTAGCAAACTAATGCACACTCTTAGGTATTTGCACAGGGGAAATTAAGGCATATGTCCACACAAAACCTTGAACACACGTGTGCATCACAGCTTTATTTGCAATAGCCCCAAACTGGAGAAGACTAATGTCCACCAACAGATAAACAGATCAATCAATTTTGGCATAACTATACAATGGAATACTACTCAAAAAATTTTATTTAAATGAATGAAATATTGGACATGTAACAACATCGATAAATCTTAATTGTGCCTAGTTTTTTAAAAAGTCAGAAATTAAAGAGTACATACTATATGGTTTCATTTATATAAAATTCTAGACAATTCAAAATAATCTATACTGAAATAAAGCAGATCAGTGTCAGCCTAGGGATGAACAGGGAGGGTGGGGAGGAAGAGGAGGAAACACAAAGAGACATGAAAAAATTCTTGTGGGTGATGGAAAAAGTTCATTATCTTGATTTGTGGTGATGGTTTCATGGCTGTATACATATGTCAGAGCTCATTAAATTATACACTTTAAAATGTGCTGTTTATTGTATATCAATTATACTTCAATAAAGCTGAAAAAAATTGAATTCACTGGGATGAATGCCATGAGAAAGAAAAACCCTGAGATACTTTAAGGATGTCCTGGGAGGCACCCAATCCAGACTAGTGCTTGGAGGGATACAAATACTACCTAAAGAAGTCATCACACTTTCACAGAGAAGGAGGCATCAGATGTATCTGGAAAGGGGACCTTGTGAGTTGGGAGAACATCCTAGCACGAGGAAGCAAAATGTACAAAGGCACGGAAGCAGATTGGTTTGGAGGCCTTCCACAAGCCTAAGTAATTCATGAAGGCTGAAGTAAAGTTGTCAAGGGAGAGGTGGGGGTGGAGGAAGTTAAAGAGGGAGGCGGGAAGAATATACACAGGAGACCTACATTCCATTGTAATGAGCTCGAATCATCTCTTGAAAGTTACGGGGAGATTTTGAGTGCTTTTAAACTTGACATGCTCTGTGTATACCACGACTTTAACTCAGTGTTGAGTAGACAGCTCAAAAAGAAATGACTTATTAGTCAAAGGTGATATGGGCATTTCTGAGGAAGATAAATTCAAAAATGTTATCATCAGTTATAATTAAATGTTGTTGATTCTTTCCACAGTTCTTTGAAATCGTTGCATTTGTTTACAGAACATTCCACCATTGACTTGGAATCACCCTGTCAGTAAAATAAACATCAGTTGGTATCACATTACAGAGAACAATTTCTTTTTCATTTAGAAAAGTTTTCTGTAGCCTGGTGTTTAGATTGAAGTCATTGTTCTATTTTATTTTAAATGTTAAATGCCACTTCCAAAATTACAAACCTCATACCTCTTAACCTCAACCAGAAGAAAACACTAGAAGAATATGGAAGATGGTTCATAAAAACCCATGATAGTCATACCCCTGCTAATCTCTCCTACACATCTCCTCCATTATACTCAGTGCTAAAACTTGTGTGTTCTTTCTTACCCACAAATATATACAAGCAAATATACATGCATCTAGAGGATTTGGGTACCATTTCCATTTATAAAAGTTATATATACATATAGATGCAATGTGTTTTTCTCAGCAGTACACCATGAACATCGCTCTGGGATATGTGTTTCTACTTTTACAATAAAAAATTCATAAACCATTCACCTCCTGTTTTACACGAGAATTATATTAATATACAGTCCTAAATTTTAACTGGCTAAATCTTAAGATTCACCCAGATTTGACCCTTCTAAATTACACGTAATACCAGCCAACTCCATCTGGGAAACCCAAACTAAGTTTCAATTTTGTATATTCTGAAAACAGCACCTTCCATCTTGCAAACTTGTATTGAAAGTGATAACTATTCATAAACCTGATAAGATTATTCTCGGTTGTGCTTTCTCAATCTCTTGGTTATGCTTCCTCCAACTCCATACCATACTTTTCAAAATTCAAGGAAGAAAATTTATTTAGTTTATATTCTTGTACATGACTGGGCCTGAGTTTTCTCTGTATTAGATTTAGTTCTCTGTAAAGTAGAAGAGAGAGAGAGAATTTCATAGTGATGTCTTACCAGAGTGCTGTATTAGGATACAAGCAAGTCTTGAAGGAAAGAGTCTAAGAGAAGTCCCATAGTATCCACTACACTAACCAATTACAAAATAATGATCATAAATTAAAGTTTACTTTGGCTTTTACTCAATTAACCTAGACTATGTTCTTTGTAATGTTATACCAGCTAATGTTTATATTACCGACAGGGTGATTCCAAGTCAATGGAGGAAAGTTCTGTAAACAAATGCAATGATTTCAAAGAATCAATACTGAATTATAATGTTAATATTTTTGAATTTGTCTTCCTCAGAAATGTCCATATCACCTATGACTAATAAGCCATTTCTTTTTTAGTTTTTCACTCAACACTATTTTAAAGTAATGGTATACATAGAGCATGTCAATTAACCTAGACTGGAAGCTGCTATGTAGGGTTTGGTCACAAATATAAATGAGTGAGCACATGCCTGTGTGTAAATATGTGTTATAATTAATCTACCAAAATGTCCTTCTTAAAATAGATAGGTCATCCAAGTCGTTCCAGGCTTAAAGAGCATTTAGCATCATTCAAAACCCAGCTGCCAGAGCTATGAGTAATGTTCATGGAACATCGCTGCTGAATTGGAATAAATGCAGTTCACACAATTATAAAGCCTTTATTTTATGAGACTTTTTTACTTTGAGATACTTTTCTTCGTGAATCTGAAAAATAAGAGAAATAGTTTCCAGTTGAGAAAAGATTTGATCATACTTCTGTCCTTACTAGAGTTAGGAATTTGTGGTAACTAGGCTTTTATGATTCCATTGAAGCACTTTAAGTAACTCAAATAATGGGAGTTCTAGTAGAAGGATTTATGTAAAAAGAAGAAAAATATTTCAGCCATGGGTAGAAGCCTCACAGAACCCAAGAAAAGTAAAACAACTAGACCCTAGAGAAAAACAACTACAATAGAGTAACTATATATAGAAGGTATGGTATTGTCAGGCCTACCAAAAAGGAAAATGGAAAATGGTTTAAGGTTCAAGATTCATTATAGTACAGGCTCTTGCATTCCTTCAAGAGTAGGAGTTGGTTTTATGCTTAATGTGGTATGCTTCCACAATGGTAACTTAACTTCTCTTCTTCTTTCACTCCATTCTCATGATCAATATGATGAATCTTCTCCAACTCCCCCAAGTCTACATTTTGAATTCCCAAGATTAGTTTAAGTGATCACCATAATTATTGTTTGAGTAGAGTCTTGGAATTGTGCAGCCTTGTGCATTAGTGTACAGACCATGCCTTCTCCAAACAGCAAGGGTCAGGGTTACTATGGCATCATTCAGATACAACCACATATGCCAGCAGAAAGATCTGGAGAGATTTTATTAGTAGAGGCATATAGTAAGGACAATTTCAACTAAAAGAATCAAGAAGCAGTAGATCCCTTGTGCCATGTGGATAGAAGAATGCTTAATTACACTCATACATATATACATATATAAGCTCTTACTTAAAGACATAGATCTGTTAACACATATGAACACATGCATGCATGCATGCACACTGAAACACCTCTGAGTAGGCTTTAACATTTATTCACCACCATCAATTGTTTTGATTTCAAGATAAGAAAACTATAGTAAATTGATACCAAGTATTACAGGGAAAGAATTAGTGAATTATTGAATGGAATTAGAAGGAAAGTTTAATGAGAATAAAGAAAGTATCAACAGTGACATCTTCTCAAAAGAGAGCTAGATATATTGCCAAGATAAAGAATTCTAGTTGAGACTTGAGGAAAAGTTTTAGTTTTAAGCATGGATCTTAGCAAAGATGAACAATATATAGACCAGTGAGGAAGAGGCTTCTAAATATAAGAAAATTCAAGAAGTTTAGAAAATAATTATCTACACCACATTAGTTAATTATGTGATCTTTTTTAGGAAGTTTATAAAACCAACTTTTAAAAACCCCTTTTTTGTTGTTATTTAATCAATGAAGCATCGACAAATAATAGAGTTTTTACATTGATATGAAACTAAGGTTTACAGAGCTCTTCCATTTGATTTTCATGAAAACACTGAGAGGAAGGTAAGGCAGAACGAACACAGAGACTGCATTTTTATCTTTAAGCTCTCTATTCATGGCAGTAGAAACAGTACTCAATAAATGTTTGGTAAATTGATGATAAGCAAAGTCAAGGAGAAGGAATGAGAATTCAGTTGCATCACTGGAGTGGTGAGACCAGAAATGAAGCATATGTGTTCAGACATGTGCTTTCCACTATATCACTTTTTCCTATTCTGAATACTAATAAAATCCATAATTACAATTCATAAAGAATTTTAAAGTGCAAGGTTAGAGCAGAGTTTAGGCAAACTGTATATTGTAATATTAAAAAAGAGATGTTTTACATAATTCATTTTATGAATATGATATTTAGATTTACCTAAAATGTGCTTCATTGGAAACTCCCTATAAGTAATAAAACATCTGATGGGAATAAAATGACAGACAGACATAGTTGCATTTTTATACATGCCAAAAATCCCTTTCTACTTTACTTGCGCCTCTAATTCTGATGGTTAGCTCTGCAGTGGAAAAAATGATTTCATTATAGGAAAGTCTTGGGGTACAATAGCAGTGTGGATTCAAACTTAACCTTTTTATAAGTAAAAGAAACATTAAAAATAATATCATAGAAAATAATATTTCTAAAGGTAAAGAATGCATTCAAAGAAACAATTTGTTTATAATTTTCACTCATATTTATATAATGTTTTTAGAAAGGGGATAATATGTTATTGTCTCAAAGTTAAAAATTGTAAAGAACTCATGATAAGTCCATAGGTGGTTTAAATCCCTAGACAGCGTGTCTTAAAGTGCAGCCCAAATACTTCTACCAAAATCATTGCAAGATTTTGTGAATATGAGTATTCTTGGGCTCTACCACAAACCTGTTCACTTAGAATGTCTTGAAATGGGGTGAAGAGATCTGAATTGTAAGGAAAACATCCAAGGAATACTTTTATAAACTAAATTTAAGACATTGATTTTTTGGGAAATGTGCTTTCCCTATGCCACATTTGGAATTGAATGTATGTGCTTTGCTAAAGCAAGCACCTAGAGGGCAAAATCAACAAGGCCAGAGAGGATCCTAAAATGTCATTGGACACATGTGCTTATATGTCACCACAGAAATCACTGACTACTGTTTTAAGTATACAACAATGCATGTTTACCGCTTCAACTGGGAATTTCTTGGCACTTAATAAGCTATTTTTGGAGCTTAATTTTATAAAAACCAGCTTCTTTCTATTTTTAGAATGTCTAAAAAAAATTTGAACATATTAGACTTTTTAAAAAAGGGTCTATGTTATGAATTGTTTATTTCTTTTAAGGCTACATCAGAAAAAGTAAACATATTAGAATTGTTGATTCAGAAACAGAGAAAGTAAATAAAATTTATATACATTACAAGCCAGGTGTGGTGGCTCATGCCTGTAATTCCAGCACTTTGGGAGGCAGAAGCAAGAGAATTGTCTGAGCCCATGAGTATGAAACCAGTCTGGGTCACTTGGCAAGATCCTGTCACTTCAATAAATCAAAAAATTTAGCCAGGTGTGATGGAAGAAGGATCACCCAGCAGGTCAAGGCTGTGTTGGCTGTGAGAGTGCTACTGCACTCCATCCTGGATGACAGAGTGAGACTCCAACTCAAAAAATAAATAAAATAAAATTTATATGCATTATAAAATAACTTTGAATGCAATAATGTGGATACTAAAACAGTAATTTACAAAATAGTGTATAATTTTCTGAATTGTACAAAAATAAAATAGATAGATCTTCAAAAACTGTTATTGCAATGTGATGTAATTGTGATTGAATACAACTTTAAGCATGCATATCTGCATTTACCAAAACTTCCACAACGAGTATGAATTGCCCTAAAATAAAATAATAAGTGGTATTTTTAAAAGCTTATTTGTGTGCATTAGAAATAAAAGCCCAATTTCCTGATTAATGTTGTGTTATGGATTGACTCAGTCAATATTGTCGAGAATATTGTTGAGAATATTGTTGAGCCTCCGTTTTTAGCACTTGGTTCTTGATTGGGGTAATGAATAAGACAACCCTAACTGTAAAGCTTATGGTCTAGTGGGAGAATGTGGGCAATTAACAAGCAACTAAGGTTTTGTCTGAAAGGTGATGTAGGGAAGATATCTAGGAATAGAACACAAAAACGCTTCTAGAACGTCCTCTTAGGAAGAGAGGTCACTTAATTGAGACCTGAAGGTTCACTGGTAGCCAATTGAAGGGGACACAGAGAAACCAGTATCGCACTTTCGAATCCTACAAGCAATTTAGCATAGCTAGTTCTTCCAGTGATTGTCTGTGTCTGTGTCATTTAAGAAGGACTGATTGCATATGAATAAGTAGGAAAGGGCAGGATACAGGAGCCAGTGATGTAATCAGGGCCGAGAGAATGAAGCACCTTTCAAGCCATGCTCATATAGCTGAAGTCTGTTCTAAGTAAAACAAGAATCAATCAACAGGTTTTAATTTTTTTTAATGGCGTGATCAGATTTGTGTTTTTAAGGAGAAGTGCAGCTCCAATGAGAAAATTAGCTGGAGAAGACAAGAATGGAGTTAATGAAACTAGTTAGGAAATGGCTTTATTGTAGTATCCAGGTAAGAGGCAACGGTGGTTTAGATTAACGCAGCAGCAAAGAAATTTAAGAATGAGAATGGCAAGATTTGTTCATTATTTGGACTTGAGGGTGAAGGAAAATGAATAGTCAACATTAGGTCTTTATTTCTGGTTTTGGAAACTGAATGGTCACTAATGTTTTTTATGGAGGTGGAGAACACAGAAGAGTCATTTGGATGGAGGGGTGAGGGGAAGGTGAAAAGTTCAGTTTGGAACATTTTAACTTGTGGTGACTATGGGACATTCAAGTGGAAATGTCCAGAGGGCATTTGGACATATGTGGTTGGGTTAGAGCTTTGATACAGGGGGCCTCATAACATCAGATGGTGATTGAAACCATGTAAATGGATTCAATCTTTCATGAAAGGACACAGAGTCAGATGGAGAAAGCATAAGAGACAACTGGGAGATGCCTAATACACACCCAGAGGAACCTTTAAGGGAAACTGAGTCAGAAAAATTGTAGATGTAAGATGTAAATGTGACAAGTCTGCTGATGTGAAACTAATTAGTTTAAGAAAGAAATGGCTATATTTTATATTTTTAGATACTACTGTCAGGTGAATAAAAATAATAAAGCAAAGTTTCTATTCATTTTAGCAACCCCAAAGTCATTGTTTATGTTATTGAAAGAAATTTCAGTCATATGATACATCACATATTTTAATCACTTGATAAGAATAGGAGATTGTCCTGGGTCAAGGAATCAGTAGAAAGTGAGGAAAGAGAGTTTAAATTCCACTACTAAAAAGTATGGCTGTGAAGGATAAGAGCATCAAAGTGTGTCTGTGTATGCATGGGTGTGGACATGATTGTGGGGTTTTTTTTGGTTTATTTTTTAAATAAAAGTTTCCTCAGCTGCCTGAATGCCCAAAGAATGAACCCAAGCAGAGAGGGAGGGATTTAAAATATAGACAGAAAAAAGAATAGCTAAATTGAAATTTATTTGCCTATAGTGTTGAAATATAGTTAAGAAGATTAAAATTAAGCTTAGAGAGAGTAATTTTTATTGCAAAATATGTAACATAAGGCTAAATTCAAGGTGGTGGTTTTGTACTTTCAAAAAAGGGGGGAAATCTGTTGTCAGAATTAATACATGTGCACTATTAAGTTGTATCTATCACAGTAGCCCCGGAGAGATGGGAGGGGAAAAGTCAATGATTTAGGGAACCAAAATTATTCTTATTTTTTAAATTGCCCTCCAAAAAGCTAACTTATCCTCCCAAGGCTATCTACTTTATTTCCAGACCAATGAATGATTGGTCTAGGGAAATAGTAAAGATAATATAATAATTTCTATAAGTTTTGAGATTTCTTTCCCTTGCTTTCTTGTTGCTTATTATAACCACATGGAATCTTAAAGCAAAATATGTGCTCTTAACCTCATTTCATTCCACTTTTCCTCATAGTACCTCCTTGGCTCACGTCCCACAGGATTTTTCCTACTTTCCTTTAGGCTTGTTTATACTGTGGTTTTGCTAATAAATAGTATATTCACCAGCTTACAACACAGCAGCCAATTCAAAATAATTTGGACTTCTTGAATGTAAAAAAAAAATGCATATGGTACTTTGACTGTGAGGTGAGCAATAAAAGAAATTTGGCAGGCCAGTTACTTCTAAAGCTGTAGGTGTAAATGTGGGGAACAAAATTTAATCAACTGTAATCCCTGGAATTTTTATTTGGTGTATTATTTGTGGTATGCATACATGAACAATTATGCCTACTGTCAAGGTGTTTTTATTTGATTTTAAGAAGATAAAAATTACAAACATTTTATCATTGTATTAGTGAACAAAAAGAGAAACTTAAAATATGACCAATTAAATGCTACTCCCTTTTTTCTATAGTGATCTCAAACTCTGTAACTAGACACAGAGAAAGGAGGAAAACAGACAAATACTAACTTAAACAAACTGTTCCAACCTGCTGCAGAACATTTAAATAAGTAAAAATAATCAATCCTTTTGGGGCTTGAGTCATATTTTCCATAAGTAATCTCTTTTGGATGCAATAGGCATGCTGAAATTATCAAAATAGTTTCAAGGAGTTAAATTCTGTATTTTTAAAACTATATATTTTGTCTTTTTGCATTGCTTCTTGAAAAATTCTCTTTCGTAAAATATACAAACCAGTCCCTTAGCTAAAGACACACCTTGGCATTAGAAAGGATACCCATGTGATGATATTCCCTCTTTAATAATACCCCTTTAAAGAGTAAATTAGAAGAGTCATAATTATATTTTTGGTTAGAATTGGTCTTTATTCCTAAATTACTACCATATGTAAAGATTTGGTCAAGTTACTAGACTCTCAATTTAACATGGGCAATAACTGTTGCCTGTTGGGTCAGCTGTTTTATTTCAAGAGCATAAAAGAAGGATTGGCAAATAATAGAAGACAATAGCCATTTTAAAATAGTTGATTTTACTTTGTTAACTCATCTTCATTAAAGTAACTACAGTCTTAGTTTTAATTTTATGAACTGAAAAAAATAAAGATGAGGGTAAATAAACTTGAAAAAAGGCACAACATTAGTAAGTAGAGAATTAATACTGGTACCCAGGTCTCCTGAAACTAACTTGTGACCTTCAACTTTATAAAACAGGCGTTGTGACTAAGAAGCGTGATCTACCTACATTATCTTATTTAGTCCTAATAATACTCTGTGAGGTAAGTTTTATTTTTTAAGGCAAGAAAATTAATATCTAGAGATGACACACCTCAGCAAATGGTCATCTTGGGAAGCAAACCCAGGCATATCAAATTCCAAAAGACAAAAATTAGAATGTGTTTAAATAATTTGGTCATTTGATTTCAAGGCTAAAATACAGGAGACAACTTCCCTTTTTGTTTTATGTCTTTCTAATTTGATAAACCATATTACACAGCCCAATGTTTAATTCTAATCCATCTGGTTTAGCTTATGACTGACATATATTTGAGGTTGACTGCTCTTAAGTTCTGGTGATGCAATACAGAGAGAGATGTCAGTTTTTCTTTTTTTTTCTTTTAAAGATATGGGGTGCAATTCAGGATAAGGTATACAGGCGGACATTGTAGAGGTAAAGTTTGGGCCTCCCTTGGGTCCCCATTTGCCTGGTTTGAGATCAGGTACCTTTATTGATGTTGTATTGTATCCCCTCCCCCCACCACCCTGGCAATATCCCTCTACTGCCAATCCCTTCCTTATAGCATTATGGTAAATGTTCAGGGGCCACTTATGAATGAGAGATGTCAATTTTTATAACATTTTTCCTCTATGAAGTTTCTTTCTTTCTTTCTTTTTAGTATAGTATTGAAGAAGCCTAAAAGTTGCTTTTTGCCATAAGAATTGTGTGACTTTCTTCCCAGCTGTTAGCATCTGACCTCTTAAATTCTGATGTTTTTTCAGCTTTATTTTCCCCCAGGAAGAAAAACTATGAGGCAGAAAATAGAATTCTAAAAGAATCCTATTATAAAACCTATCAATGAAACACCACCTACATTTGAGCAGAAGCCACAAAACTAGGTGAACACACGACTACATTGCCCACACACAAGGGTCAGACCATTCATAGCTCACCCCTGGGAGAGAATGTTCATGTAAACATAAACTGGAAAAACGGTTGTACACTGCTGTCCCTTTCTCAGAAAGAAGGCTGTGACAGGGCAATCACTGGAATTTGGAGAGTGCTTGTTGGTACCCTATCTTTCCTCACTTTTTTTGTAGAGACAAGATTTCACTATGTTGTCTAGGCAGGTCTCAAACTCCTGGGCTCAAGCCATCCACCCACCTTGACTTCCCAAAGTGCGGGATTATAGGCGTGAGCCACCACACCCAGCCTTTGGCCTCCCACACTCATATCTACCCTGATTTCCTCAACTACTAGAGTCTTATAATGGAGAGAGGAAAGCCTTATCAAAAACAGAAATAAACAAAGGCAGTCTAAACAATTTATCCCACTGAACTTAACAATGAACAATTGCATTTGCAGAATTCATTTCAGCACTAAAGGAAGGAAAATCACATATTTCAATTTGGGGCAGGTGAGGCAAAATACATTTTTTCTCTCCCCTTGCTAGAATGTTTTGTGAATTTAATTATATTTATGACTGCAAATAAGTTTTCTATGCTTTGTGTTCAGGGTCTCTAAAGATTTTTGGAAGATTTTTTTTGCCTCAGAAAGGTGCTTGTTGGGCTTTTGGATTGTTAGGCAGAGGTGGAGTTCTGAGGATGTGTAAGGGTTTTGGGTACAGCTTGCTTTCATTCTTCTTTGGTTTAATGTTGCCTTTTTAACAGAAGATGAAATTTCATTTTAGAGGTTAATTTGAATTTTTTCCACAGTCTATGTCTTGGTAATCTTACCCAGAAAGAATTTGGAGAGATAATACAGGAAGTAAAGAAACTTCAATAAAGCTATGAATTTAGTATTCTGAAATAGTTATGGATTATGCATAGGCAAAATTTTGTAAGACAAAAGTTCTCAAAAGTCTCCTAATTTAAGTAGTGTGTCAAGACTAAGATGATACAATCAGCACAAATATTTTTTCCTTCATTCTTTAAGCCCTTTTAAATGTTAATAAATCTGTACCAGGATAACAATAATTGAGGACATTCTTTTCATTATTCTATAGCTAGGAAAAGGCTGCATGAGAGCCCCTCTGTCTTAGAGACCAAGAGAGACATACACAGACCTGGCTGGTATGGATAAAAGAAAGGAGTGTCAGATTATGGAATCAGTTAATTACTTAGGGCAATTAACTGAAGGGTTGCTTCCAGAACAAATAAGATGACCCCTTTCTTTATTCCACTTGTATCAGAAGCTGGTTGCTGCATTTGCTCCCAAAGCCTTGAGAATTGGTTTCTAAACAAAGGGGAAGATTTTCCAGACTCTGAGGAAAGGGGCAGATTTATGGGAAATAATACTTTGAGACAATCCTAGACTACCTCAGAAGGACCATAAAGAAAGAAATACGTAGAAAAGTTCTCATGATGCCTTCCTTACGATACATGATGTGTTGAGCCTGAGTGCTCCACCAAGGCTGGAAAGAAAAGCTTGCCTACAGATAAAACCCAAGCATTTTTAAGGAACCCACAGCTCAACGATCCCAGTGTGTGTGTGTGTGTGTGTGTGTGTGTGTGTGTGTGTGTGTGTGTTGGGAGAGGGGCACCTATTTGTAGCTTACTCAATAAATAAATATTTTTTTAAGCACCACATATACCAGTGTTCTAGATACTTGAAATATGGCAGCAGATATTGCAAACTTTCTGTGTTCATGGACATTATATTTTCCATCCAAGTAGGAAAATTGCATTGAACAAATACACCCAGTTGATATACTCTAATTACATGTTGCCAAATGAGAGGAAGAAAAAGCAGGAGAGAGAGTCTATGGATGACATGGTGCTACAGTGATAGCATGGCCAGGAAGGACCTCTTGAGAAGGTGACACTGAACAGAAACCTGACAGAATGGAAAGGGGAGAACCATTCCAAGGAACAGCATTCTAGACAAAGGAGACTGCTAGTGCAGAAGCTCCAAAGCAGAAATGGGACCAGTGTGGACAAGGATTGGCCGGAAGGCCACTAAGAGGTGAAGGCAGGTGAGGCTAAATGGGAAACACAAAAACTTCCTGCTCTGTCCAACAGCATTCCTTAGGTTTAAGTGTGAGGTATAAGGATGGAGATACCCTTGACTAAACTAAAATCATGAAAAAAGCAAGGCCAGGATGGGGAGTATCTAAACACTGATTAAAGAAGTAGTGCTAAAAGGAATAGAAGGAAAAACACATTTTTAACGTTTCACATTCTAATTGAGATGCACATTATATCCATTAAATAAGAGTAGGCAACTATAAAAATAAGCAAGATGGAGATCTTAGAAATGAAACTGCTAAAATACTGATTTTAGCTTTGCTATATGTAATTATATTATCCTTTTTAATGAAAGGATTCCCAGAAGCTGATCAGAGTGAGCTGATCTGTGCCAAAAACATGGATAGTTTCAAAGAAAGGTCAGAGCATCATTCATTGTTTTTTTCTTCCCTGTTGAGCTGACAAGCTTTCAGGCACACACCAAACACAAACTCACTCAATTAGGAACATGATTAGGAATTCGTTTTCCATATTTAAAAGTCCAATCAAGTCTTTTGTTTTATTTCAATGAATCAAATACTGAGTTTAGAAACAAAAGTGACAGAGTTCAAATGTAAGTATTCAGACTCATCTTATACATTGACTTGAGCATTTAGCAGGTTTTAACAGTTACCAGAAACAAATATCTCCTTTTTATCTGAAAACTAATAACCATTCTGGGGGGAAAACAAAAACAACAACAAAAACAAGCAAAAACAAACAATCAAAAAAACCAGCCAGGACAAGTAAGAGGAATGGCTAAACATTAATTATTAAAATTACCTTTAAAAACTATCCCCATTGTCACTACACTTTTCCTATTGTCTTGTTCATTTATTTTTAGGTGACTTTGTCTTTTTTTACTTTTTCTCTGAGTAGCTTTCTTTTATTCTACCTTCAAAAACTGAGGCAAATTTTATGTCTTCTATGAAGCTCTCCCGGACCATTAAAAAAAAATTATGCCAAGATTTGGGATCCAGTCTTGTATGCATCCATTTTATAATATACTGTTATCAGGTTAAGATCTACGCACACAAAGAACAAGCAGGAGCTACTTATTGGTCACAAATGATTGGCCACAATGCTGACACTCTGCAATAGAAATGCATTCCACTGGAGTAAACATGACTACCTCTACAAGGTCAAAAAATTGAGAATACTGTCAGGTGATGCAATATGTTAAAACTTTCATGACTTCCTGCAACTGTCGAATGAGTGTGATTGAAGTACTCACACAATTCTAAGGTATTTGTTAGCCTGGGAATGCTTAGGGGTGAATACTAGAAAAAGAAAACTTTGAACTAGTGGATAAAGTACAGAAAGGAGATTTAGATACATCTATGACAGACCACCTACATCAACATGTCTCAAGCGCCTTAGTTTCTTATACTTGGCTATAATTTTCCTGGCTTGAAGATGGCCATCTGCTGGCTGTGTCCTAACAAGGCCTTTTCTCTGTACTCACATACAGAGAGAGAGAGAGAGTGAGCTTTCTGGTGTCTCTTTTTATGAGTTCTAATCCTATAGGATCAGTGATTTACCCTTGTGATCTCACTTAATGTTACTAGGTTGATGAATAAGCTCATAGTGTTTGTTTTTGTCCTGGTAATACTGAGGTATTGGCAGTTTATCGTTTGTTATTTGGAGTGACAATGTTGTGTACACCTTGTATTTTGCAGGTATGAAGAAAGTTAGTGTTATTTGTGGGCTAAAGAAATGGAGTGTCAAGTGGAAAAAAACAAGAAACTTCCGACATGTTCTTCGGTTGGAGTTTAACAGAGGAGTCAAGGCAGCAGAGGTGGCTCAAAACATTTGTGCTGTGTTTGGGGGAGAGTGTCATTGAGGAAAGCAAGGCAAGAATATAGTTATATTGTTTTAAAAAGGACCACTTTGACCTGAATGATTCTTCACATTCAAGAAGCCCATTGAGCTTTGATGAAGACTGTTTAAACGCTTTAATCCACAGTGACCCATATCAGTCAACCTGAGAATTGGCAAATGTGATGAACTGTAGCCAGTCGACCATCCTGCGTCATTTGCATTTCATGGGCAAGTGGAAAAACCTTATGAACTTATTTCTGTAAAGGCTCTATTTCCAAATATGGTCACATTGAAAGTTAGGGCTTCAACATATAAAGTTTGTGGGGACACAAACGTTCAGTCTATAACACTATGTAAGTGCCAACCAAGGCTCAGGGTCATCCTAATATTCATTAGACAAAATGTTCATTTAACTGATGTTTAATGCTGCCCAAGACTTTTATTCCCTCTTACAGGAATGGAAAAAAGAGATGTGGAGAAAATTTTACTGTTACATCCCTCATGATTACTAGCATTTTAAATAACTTGGAGCATTTGGAGAACACAATGACTACTCCTAAAGTAACAAATCACATATACAATATGTCGGGTGAATAATTAATCTAAATGTAGATTCAATAGTCTTAAGTCTAGTTATTTTTATCTTAATCTATTTTGGTTACAAAGTCAGTCAATTTCAACAATTTTTAACATTGGATTTCTAGTGAAAAATATGAATTAGAGGACTTTCTTCACTTTAGGTCATGTGGATTAATAATTGACTGGCAAGCATGAATTTGTTTTAGGATGTGACCTCTCTTACTGTTCTTTATCTGTTTTCCTTGTAGGGAATGATAAAGAAGGCCTTTCACATTTGAGGTCCCCACTAATTTTGCATGACACAGGAGCAATCCAGAACTCCCTATGTGCCCTCTATAAAACACATACATATCCGAGAGTTTAGATGAAATTGGCACACTATGGACTTTCTATACTGACAAACAGGTGATCTTGTAATAAAAATTGCTGAATACCAAACAAAAAATGCAGCTGAGTTCAGAGTATCTGCTACACTATTAAAACCCAAGGTAAGGCCCCATTCAGTTTGTCCTGAATGTGAATAAATTCTTTTGCTTTGCTTTTGCAAAAACAACAACAAAACCCCAAACAACAACAAAAAACCAAAGTAAGGACAAGTGAACTGGTTAGAAGAGGTTGTTCATGTGTCCACAGAGAATAGACTATAAGTTTTACCAACTCAAATCTCAACAGCAGATGCCAGTAGGACAGTCAGTAACCAGCAAACCAATGAGAACTCAGAAGACAGAATAGGACCAATAGAAACTAGAACAGTTTATGGGACTGAGTTTTTTCTTTTATCATTCCCCAAACTCATAAACTCATAAGCTTCTGCCCATATTCAAATACCATCTTATCTAGGAAAAAACAGATGAGATTAACTCATTTCATATTCACACAGACTCTAGGAGTAATTACAGTTATATTTCCCATAACAGGATGGGAAAATAGATGCTCAGAGGGATTAACTTGGCCATATTCATACAGTAGCTAAATGTCAGAAAGTTCTAGCTTGCTAAAAAATAGTACGAAGTTTTCTTATTTCATTTCTATCTTTGTTCTACCTTCCAAATGAAACTATTACTATATATTTATACCATAGGAAATTATTGGCTTAATTTAAACCTAGAAATTAAGACTGTGAGTAATTATTCTTAAAGAAGTCAAGAAAGTATTTTCAGACTAAGTATGTTCAAAGTCATTCTTAAGGAATAAGTTTTCAAGGCATACACTAGAAGAAAAACATTCTAGGACACAGAAGAATGTGCTATTTTAAATTCCTCCACTGGATAACAATTATTTAATTTTTAAAATTATTTTAAAACTTTTAAGTTAAATGAATATGTAACAAAATGTCAGATAAATGCCTAGAAAAGTTAATTTTAGTATATTTAACATTTCCAAAGCTGTCTCTTTTTTGGTTCTTTAAAGAAAGAGAATAGTGAATTTTTTTATAATGGATAATATATTTATTATATATATTATTTTATTTTTAAATTAATTTATTTATTAGCCATGCTGTCAACATATTTTGGTAAAACTGCTTAGAACTGATTTTTCTTATATGAAGGATAATAAAATATCATCAGTTTCAAAGCATCCCTATTGAAATCTCCATGGGATTTTAAATATTAAATTCTCCTGTTTTATTTCTGGAGAAAAATATTATTAGGCTTGCTTTTCATGAAATTTATTCAGTGACTATTGATTTATTAATTTCCCTGAAACGATCTGTAAGTCGTTTATGACCAATACTCTATTTAAGCATTGCCAACTGCTGTGGCATTTTGCACATGCCCAATAAGGCAGCATCTTAAATAGCTCAATGTTCCTGGGCAAATAGCATTGCTTTTTGCTGCATTTGCTTTCTTAAGGTTTAAACTTGCAAAACATAAGGCAAAATCAGTAAGATGAGTTTTCAGAAATATTTTAAGTAAAACAAACCAAACAAAAATTCCTGAAATAAGCTCTTATAGCTTCTATATATCAGAAGGTCTTTGAGAAACTGGAAAAGATTTTCTTGGAATCAAAGCAGGGAAGCAGAACTTTGAGGACAATAACCACATTCACATTTTCAAAGTGTTAAATAATGTACTGGAATATCCATTCAAACAAAAATAGGGGATATGGGTTAATTAATGATGGTACATGAAAATATCTGGTCATATGTTGAAATGAATTCAGACAATTATGTAGAAAAATGACAAAAGCAAAAAGTAAGGTTTAAGCATAATGCAATGAGAAGCATTCCTTTACAAATAGAATCAATTGCAAAGAGAAGGAAAAAAACATTCTTCTAATTTAAATATAATTTGAAATATGGTTTAGCGGAGATTAAAGGTGGTGTGACTTCTCCTATTTCAAAGTAACTGGCTTACCTTGACCTATGATAGATAAATCATGTACACATGAAATATGAGTTGAAATGTACCTGTATAACACATAGCAGATTGAAGTCTAGACTGATTAATATTCCAGCATATATTCAAAACATCGGGTTTTAGACTTGCGGATAGCTGTAACTTTCTGTTGGAATTTGTTCTTACAAAAACCAATATTCTAACAAGAGCAACAGATACTTAAATAATTATAACAAAATGACTTAAATATTTTGATGGAGGTGACTTTTAGCACAAGAAATAAGAAATTATTTCTAAGTGGGAGACAAAGAAGGCTTTCAAAAAGTGTCATTTAGCTAGGTCTTAAGATATAAAAAGATAAGGGGGAAAACAAAGATGGCAGTGGAGCCAGTTGGACTGTGTGTGTTCCTGTGTAAGTGAGTGAGTGTATGAACAAATTTATATGTGTGTCTGTTTGTAAGTGGGCATGTGAGTAGCTGACCGAGTGGGGACTTGGGAATAAGTGGCCAGGATGGACTCTCCTGGTGAAGTGACTGGTGCTAGCAGTTGCTCTGTTTGGATGCTAGCAGCTCCCAGGATATAGAAGCCAAATGTCATTTTCTAAAATCAACAAACCTTTTCCCAGGGAGAAGCTGTTGGGCGTGATGGCTGTTGCCAAACTGCCCAACCACCACAGCAGTAGGCCAGACAATGAGCATGGACTGTGGAGGGAGTATAGTGAGGGTGCCAGAGGCAGAGTCCCACTGGAAAAGACAAAGCAAAAACCCCACCACCATTTTGAAAACTGGGCAGGGAAATGCTCTCAGTGGCTCACCATGGATCAACAGACCCACACTCTGTGACTGACAAGTTAACTAACTACTCAGGGGTTGATCATGACCCAGAGAGAATATCCCAAAAGCACAAACTTTGGAGGGTCATGATGAGTGTGGAGTCTCAGGCACCCCACCCCCTACCCTGATCCAGCCATGGGACAAAGGGTGTGATCAGAAAAGGAAAAGGAAGATCCCTCCACAAGAGAAGAGTGGTGAGGCCTGGGCTGACCCAACCCTCTCCTCCTCAGCAATCCTCTGAATGTCAGACCTACGTGGCTGGGGCATGACTGAAAGGGACAAAGCCAGGTGGAACCTGGACATTAGCCATGCTAAGAGGACTCTACTCTGGGATAAGCCTGGCTGGGAAGCCTGCCGCCAGCACCTGAGTAGAAGACAATCTAGCACCTCCCCACTGGAGGGGATATCCTGATCTTAGGAGAGCAGGAGGAGAGGACTGATGCCCCATTCACTCCACTGCCCCTTCCTTCCCTTCTGTGCCATGTGCTGGGGAGATTGTGAATGAGCCCACAGCCCCACAGGAGAAAGCAAGCAGATTTATCAGTGAGCAGCTGAGAGAAATAATTACAGAACCTGCCACAAGAGGGCGGGGCTACAAACACATACCCATTGCATTGTCACATAGAGTGGTAGTGGAGAGTGAGTCTCAGGAGGCCTATACACCAGTCAGTGAATATTATAACTTGCATGTAGTTTCTAAATTCTAGCTCCCTACCCTCCACCTTATTTAACTCTCAAAACTACAATAAGCAACAAAGCTCCCCACCCCTATCCCTGTTTAAAAACAGAACAAAATCAGAGGCTTTGATCAGGGAAGAATAGAGAGCTGAGCAAAAAACAGAAGTGAAAGCCCCACCCACTACCACTGAATAATTGAATTAAAAAGAAAAGAAAGACATCTGTCACAAATGAGGAAAAGTCCATGGAAGAAGACAGTTAATTCCCAATGTACCAGAGACATCACCCAGAAAATCAGACTTAAGAGCCCAAACAATGGAAATCACCATTTGGCCTCAGAATACAACAGGGATTAGGGAATGGATGGAAAGAATGAATAAGACTCAAGAAAGACAAGATGCAACACTAAAAGAACTTGTAACAGAGATTTTTTGTTGGGAGCCAGCCATGGAGGCCTGCCTGCTGACAAAGCCCAGGGGGCTAAAGACCCCGGGTTGCAAAGTGAACCTGGGCAGCTGAGACCCTTGCTTCTTCTACTTTTGTTATTAGTGCAGCTGAAAAGTTCTAAGGATGGAAAGCAAAATTACACTCACTCCTCCACTACCCCTTGCAGAAAGGCAAGAGGGGAATTCACGAAAAAATTACCTTCCCTTCATTTGAATTCCTCCCTAGGTTTCCACATCCCCGGCCTCCTGGTATTAGATCACGCAATCACTTGATTAAACATTGTAGTTGGGAAAATTGTAAAAAATCAGAAAGTGTTCGATTTAATGTTTATCAGGGAACTCACTGGCCTTGCCAGGAAATTATCAATAGAAATTTTGAATATCATGTGTGGGTAGGCAATCACTTGTAAGATTTTATTTCTTCTGATTGGTGACTAATTGGAGAAATTTGAGAAGCTACAGTTTGTATTTTTAGGAAGAATGCCAATGTAAAAATTACATTTACTTAATTTCTTAATATCTACATGTGGTATATTATGCTTAAGAAATTAACAATCACATAAATATTAGAGCACCCTTGCCTTTACTTCCCTTTGTTAAGGAGGTTTGTAATTCTGGTTAGAGAATTTGTAACTGAGATGACTTGAGCCCTGGAGACCCTTTGTTTTAAAAACATTAAAGCCCAGTCTCCCTAACAGGGGATAATTGACACAGATTGTAAATACCAGGTGTGACATTATGGAATACTAGTCAGGTCAACTTGCAGTTAAAAAACCTTGAGAATGCTGTTTTACCCCAGCTAGTTGCAAATTGCTGTGTGAAGGTCACAGGCGTGACTTGCTAATCTATGTAATAATTATAGTGCTTAGAACTTGGTAGTGATTTATAATGTAATGGTTATAAAAATAAGTAAGTTTTGTATGGACGTTAAGAAATGATAATCATTAGAAAATGTTAGGAGTTTATAAAATTTATAGTTAATGTTTAGGATGATAATTTTTTAAGATCAAAACAGGATGAACAAAGATACATTGCCTGTCTGGTCCATTAAATTGAAACTGATTGCCTTGAAAACGAAAAACATGTTTTTGTCTCAAGCCAAAATCTAGGGTATAAAAGGAGTTGAAAGAGACAACAAATCGGCATTTGTCCTGCTTGCAGCAGAGTCAGTGTCCAAGTTTTTTCTCCTGCACTGACTCTGTCCCTCCTTCAGGAAACCCTGACCTGCTGGAGCTGGACTCTGGCAATTTTGGCCATAAAAAACATCATCTAGGAAATAAATAACAGCATGACAAACATGGAAAGCAGAATCAGCCAAGCAGAAGAAAGAATCTCAGAACTTGAAAACCAAAACATGGAATTAACCCGATCTGTAAAAATCATCTAAAGAAAAATCAGACAGAAAGAACAAAGACTCCAAGAGATGTGTGACTATATCAAGAGGCCAAACTTATACCTGATCGGTATCCCAGAAGAAGAAAGTGAAATGAAGAACACCTTGGATCTAGTATTACAGGAGACTTATCCAAGAAAACTTTCCCCATCTCACCAGAGATGTGACTCTCCAAACACAAGAGAGTCCAAGAATCCCTGTAAGACATCAAATGAGAAGACCAACCTCTAGACACATAGTAATTTGCCTACACGAAGTAGGTACAAAAGAAAAAATCATAAAGACAGCAGAAGAGAAAGATCAGACTACCTGCCAGGAAAGACCAATCAGAATAGCAGCAGACTTATTAGCAGAAACACTATAAGCTAGAAGGGACTGGCATCCAAAGTCCTCAAAGATAAACAATTTCAACCAAGAATTTCCTATCCAGCAAATCTCAGCTTCATCAACGATAGTGAATTAAAATCCTTCCTAGACATCCAATTGGCCAACTTTACAGGAGATACTCAAAAAGGTATTAGGCACAGAAGAAGAAAAAACAAAACAAACAAAAAAAAAACATTCACTTCCAAGAATGCAGAAAAACATAAACAAAACACACCTTGAGACTGCAAAATTGAAAACACACACATATATCAACTCAAAAGTTAAAAGAAAGCAAAATAGCCTTATAAGAGCATTGTGACAGGGATAAACTCTCACATTTCAATAATCAGTCTGAACATCAATGGATTAAATGCACCACTGAAACGACATAGACTGGTAAACTGAATTTAAAAAAAAAGAAAAAAAAAGGCAACCCAACAATATGCTGCCTCCAGGAGACACATCTCACTACAAAGGATACCCACAGGCTCAAAGTTAAAGGATGGAAAACAAACTTTCAGGCAAGCAGAAAACAAAAGAAAGCAGGAGTCATGATTTTAATATCAGACAAAACAACCTTCAAGTTATCAAAAATTTAAAAAGATATGGAAAGACATTACATAATGATAAAAGGTTCAATTCATCAACAAGAAATATCCATCCTAAATATATGTGCACTCAACACAGGCACACCCAGATTTATAAAGAAACTACTAAATAAACTTTAAAAAGGATATTGACCCTAACACTATCATAATTGGGGACATAAAAACCCCACTAACAACCCTAGATAGATCATCGAGGCAAAAAGTCAATACAGAAATCTGAAACTATAACATGACATTAGACCAAATGGACTTAATAGATACCTACAGAACACTCAATGCAACAATCGCTGAAAGTACATTACACTCATTACCACATAGAACATACTCCATGACTGACCACATCCTCGGTCATAAATTAAGCATAAACAAATTCCATAAGATCAAAATACTACCATGCATCTTCTGAGGCCATGGTGGAATAAAAACAAATATTGCCATCAATAAAATCCCCCCAAAATACACAAAGACATGGACATGGAACAGCACAATGCTGGACAACTCCTTGGTCAATACAGAAATCAAAACATAAATTAGAAGATTCTTGGAAACAAATGAAACCAAAGACACATTTTACCAAAATAACTGGGATGTCATGAAAGCAGTACTAAGAGGGAAATTAAAATATCTATGAACACACATCAACAAAATAGAAAGATCACAAGTCAACAGCCTAACAAATCACCTAAGGAAGCTGGAAAGGCAAGACCACTAAAACCCTAACTTCAGCAGAAGAATCCAGATCACCAAAGTAAAAGCCAAATATGGGTCATAGAAGACCAAAACATCTTAGAAAAAATCAGTGAAACAAAAAGCTGATTCTTTGAAAGAATAAACAAGACTGATGGATCCGTTGATCAAGAAAAAGAGATAGAAAGCCCAAATAAACACAATCAGAAATGTAAAAGGTCAAGTCACAACCAAACCTGAAAAAACAAAAAGATTATGTACACCTGTATGGAAATAAATTTCAAAACCTAAACAAAACGGATGAATTTCTGACATAAAAAAATTTCCCAAGTTTAAAACAAGAAGAAAGAGACTGTACATAGACCAATAACAGCCCAGGAAATTGACTTTGTTGTAAGAAAACTACCTACAAAAAAAAAGGCCTGGATCAGATGGCTTTCCAGTGGAATTCTACAAAATATACAAGGAGGAATTGATACCAATCCTATTGAAAGTATTCCAGACAGTCAAGAAAGATAGACTCTCCCCAAATCATTTTATGAAGCTAAAATCACACTAATATCCAAACCAGTCATAGATCCAACAAAGACAATTATAGACCAATATCCCTGATGAATATAGATGCAAGAATTCTTAACAAGATTCTAGCAAATCACTTCCAACAACATATCTCTAAAATTATCCATTATGTCCAAGTAAGCTTCATCCCTGGGGTGCAAGGCTGGTTTAACATCCATAAAACCATAAATTTAATTAAGTACATCAACAGATGTAGAAACAAGAACCACATGATTATAGCATTAGACACAGAAAAGGCTTTTTGCAAAATCCAGCATTCATTCTTGCTAAAAATACTTGAATACTTAGGTATAGAGGGAACATACCTCAAAATAATAAAAGTCATCTATGATAAACCGACGGCTAGCATATTACTAAATGGACAAACATTGGAAGCATTTTGTTCTGAAATTTTGTTCTGAAAACCAGAACAAAACAAGGCTGCCTACTTTCACTGTTTCGTTCAACATTTTGTTGAAAGCCCTAGCTAGAGGAATCAGACAAGAGAAGGTTATCAGGAGTATCCAAATAGGCAAAGAGGAAGCTTTCCTTCTTTGTAGATGATATGCTCCTATACCTGGAAAACCCAAGGAAATCTGTCAAAAACCTCCTTGCACTGATGAAGGACTTTGGCAAAGTCTCAGGGTATAAAATCAATGTGCAAAAGATGGTCGCATTTTTATACACCAGTAGTAAGCAGGCGGAGAACCAAATAAAAAGTATAATTCCATTCACAATAGTCACAGAAAATATGAAATACCTTGGCATCTTCCTAACCAGAGAAGTAAAAAACCTTTACAACAAAAACTACAAAACAATGCTCAAAGAAATCAAAGAAGACACATACACGTGGAAAAATATTCCATGTTCATGGATTGGAAGAATCAACATTGTTAAGATGTCCATCCTACCCAAGGCAATCTACAGATTCAATGCTATACCCTTTAAACTATCATTATCATTCTTATCAGACCTGGAAACAACAATACAGAAATTCATATGGAAACAAAAATGACCATGGATAGCCAAAACAATCCTTAGCAGCCGAACCAAAATGGGAGGTATCACACTCCTACAGTATAAACTTTTTTATAAGACTACAATAATCAAAACAACCTGGAATTTGTACAAGAATAGGCATATAGACCAATGGAACCAGATTGAGATTTCAGAAGCAAAACCTCAATTTCTCATCCAACTCATCTCCAAGAAAGTCTCCACCAACAACTACTAGGGAGAGGAGAACCTATTCAGTAAATGGTATTGGAAAACTGAGTGACTACATGCAGAAGAATGAAACAGGATTCCTAAGTATCACCAAGTAGGACCTCATCAAACTGAAAAGTTTCTGCAAAGTTAAAGAAACCATCAAGAGGGTGGGGAGAGAGCCCACAGAATGAGAAAAACATAGTAGCCAACTATATATCTGACAAAAGCTTAACATCCAGGATCTACAAGGAACTCAACCATCTCAAAAGGAAAAAACCAAACAGCCAGCCCCATTAAAAAATGAGTAAAAGACATGAATAGACATTTCTCAAAAGAAGATATATGAGCAGCCAACAGACACATGAAAAAAATGCCTAGCCTCACTGATCATCAGAGAAAGGCAAATCAAAACCAAATTGAGATGCCACCTAACCCTAGTAAGAATGGCCATCATTAATAAAAAACAAAAACAAAAACAAACACGCTGGTGAGGATGCAGAGAAAAGGGAATGCTTCTACACTGTTGGTGGGAATAGTTCAGTTTCTATGGAAAACAGTGTGGTGATTTCTAAAAAAACTAGAAATTGAACTTCCATATGACCTAGCTATCCCCTTTCTGGGAATATACCCAGAGAAACTCAAAATTATTCCACAAATAATATACCTACATACACATGTTTATTGCAGTACTGTTCACAATAGCAAAAAGATGGAACCAATTATGCTGCTTATTGAAACTTGACTAGATAAAAAATGTGGTACATGTACATAATGGAATACTATGCTTCCATAAAGAAGAACACAATTATGAACCATGCAGCAACCTGGATGGATTTGGATGTATCATAGAAACAAATAACTGAGTACTGCAAGTTCTCACTCATAAGTAGACCCTGAACACCTATCGTAATACTACAAAAAAAGGATTGGCAGTAGTGGGACACTTCTAGGGGAAGGGAAGGGCACATAACATCAATAACGGTGCCTGATCCTAATCCAGGCAAAGTGAGGTCCAATGGGAGGCCCACAACTTCACCTATACCTAAACCACTTATGTGCACAATTCTGACTTGTACCCCACATCTTTAAAATAAATCTTTATTTTAAAGATATGGGTTACTATTCATGGATAGGTACACAATTTAAAAAAGAAGCAATAGTGCAGATTATAAAGTTATGTGAAAACTGAAAAAAAGAAAAACAGCTCAAATAAAGTCTAGACCTTCAACCAAAGAGTAGCAGTTCTGAATTCAAGATAACTCACCCAAAACACCTGATGAGACTTCTGAAGACAGAATGTTCACACTGGTAGCAAGGGCCACTTCCAGAGACAGACACAGGGTGGATGGTGGGGAGGAGTAGTCACTCTGAATCCCAGGGTAACTGACAGAAGCTTGGCTACTTGTTGCTTATACATGGAAAGAAACAAGAACAAAATGTAATGGAAGGAAGCTGGCTTTACTCCTGTGGTGTAAATGCAGGACATGTGTTCTGTCCCTTACCCCCTGCTAATAACTGTCTTCTGTCTGACTGGGAGGATGGCCTTGGCCAGGAGAAATGCCCTTGAAGATAAGCATATCTGCAAACTCAAGACAGCTTCTGAGAGAAAACATCTTTTTTCTTCTTCTTGACACATAATACTTTTTCCCTTTCCCATGTGAAAAACCTTATATCCACCAGCCACTATCAGTTCCCTCCCATAAATAATAATAAACCTGTGTGTTTACCAAAAAAATAAAGATAGATAGATAGATAACTTTTCAGTCCTAAAGAAGTAGGGGAGAGTATGTAGCATCAATAAAAATATAGTAGTGTAAAAAATATGGTCAGTTCAGGGAATCACTGGAATAGAAGGAGCAGTCTGGAAGAATATCTTAGTCTTTGGAATATTTCATATTAATTAGATCACTGGACAACAAAAATGGAGGTTTTGGTATTATAAAGCTGAACGGACATGTCAGCACCTTTTTCATGACACCACTGAGAAATCCTCACTAATTTAATTAGCATTTTTCAGGTTGGTTGGCTCATCTGACAAAAATGAGATCATTATATGCCAATTCAAGGACCAAATAGCTAATAATATACAAAATGTGCCATTGTGCATATAATGCCCCTTGGGGTAAACCAACCTCAAGGATCAAGCAAGTAGAACCAAAAACTTTGAATTCCCAGTAAATCAATTTACTAAGCACACTCTTTAGACTGGATGACTGAATTTTGGTAGCGACCTCCAAATTTTTTTTTAGGTAAATATTCTAGTCACTTGATGTCTTGTTTAAGTGATCATCTAATTAATTATCATCTTAAATCCCTATGAGGATTTGTGGTCCTTTTCACAGTGTGAAGGGCACTCAGAAAGGACAGCCTCTGTGCAAAGGTAGCAGTTTTCCAAGTGAATGGGCAGAACACCTGGAGTCATCATTCACTGGGATACCCTGTTATTCTAGCAAATTCCAAAATGACTTACAAATAGAATCCTGCATAACTTAGGAAGCTTGACACAATGCGTGAGAATAGTCTATTTAAATGATACTTACTTTCTGTGCCTTCAGTCACATAAGGTCCTGTATTTGTAGTATTGTTATACTTAAGCCATGACAGCATATGCCCTCTAGACAATACAGTACTGAGAGACATAAAAGTCAAAAGCCCAGAGGTTGAATGTCTAGAATGGCTTATTTGAACAAAAACTGACTTCTTTCCAGGGTCGGCCTTCATCTATTAAGTACCTTTGTACCAAGAGTCCTTCAAGTTTCTCCACAGCTTCTCTTGCTCTCATGAAGCTTATATTTTACCAGGAGATGGTAAAATTAGGGAAATGCCCCAAAGCAGGTGGTCCTACAGGATCATCCACAGCTCCCAGAGCTGTAGCGTGGATGCCTAGCAGTACAATGTCACTTCTCCAACATAGCTCTCTTTTTGAAGAATCTCCTTCAAAAGTTTTGACTGAATACTGACCAATGGGATAAATGTCTAAGAATCTGTGAGTCTCTTTCTATTTCACACTAACCCAGTTTATTCCTATATCATAAAAAAAAACCCCAAGATTTGACATCAGGGTAAAATTTGTCTTACAACAAGTGAACTCCAAAATGCAAACTTCCTCCCTAGGGCAAAACTCTCTAATAAGGTGGCCCTAGTGGTATAGAATTCTGAATTACTTGGCATTATTAATGACTGAGCTCACCACCAGTCAGTTTTTCAAAATCTTATATATACTTTCTGCTTATTTTGCCATTTCGTCTACTGTGTCTGACCCTTCTTAAGGTAGGGATTGTGTCTGATTCACCTGTGTGCTGCCAGGTCTACACGCCGTGCTTAGCACAAAATAACTGTTCAATAAGTATTAGTTTCATTAATTTGAAGCAACTATTACAAATAATGTGCCACTATTATAAAATAATCATCAGCATTACTCATGATAGTGAAAGATTACACTCAATCTAGATGTTCACTCAGCAGACTATAACACAGCCATTAAAAAGAGGTTCATATTATTATATATACATCATTTAAAATATATACCTCTCCCTATATATAACTTTTAATATAACTTTTACCAAAATATAAAATATGTAAAATCATATACATTGCATTTAAAATATTATTCCAAAAATTTTAAAGCTTTTAAAACCAGGTCATAAAGTTAAAGGCCATAGCGTCATATATATATAGTTGTTGCTGTTGTTGTTGTCGTCGTCGTTGTTGTTGGAGTTTTACTCCATCACCCAGGCTGGAGTGCAGTGGCTGGGTCACAGCCATCCCAGCATTGACCTACTGGGCTCTTGCGATCCTTCTGCCTCAGCCTTCCAAATAGCAGGAACTGCAGGCGTGCTACTCTCACCATGTTGCCCAGGCTGGTCTTTAACCTGCAGGCTCAGGCAATCCTCTTGCCTCGGCCTCCCAAAGTACTGGACTTATAGGCTTGGGCCTCCACACCTGGCCTAGAAAGTTATACTATTAATGGCTATATTTGGTTAGTGAGATGGTATTGTTTTATTTATTTTTAATTATCTAATTCTTCATTTTGAAATTTTTCTTTAATTTTTTTAACTCTTAAGGAAAGAAAATGTGAAGAGATGATTTACACACTTTTTTGAAAGTACTAGCATAACATGCACCACATACATTTCTATTTAATATTATTTGCCTATTTATTTAACAGCCTGGTGCCATTGACTTATTAATAATTTATTTAGCCATTTTGTAACTAAGGTTATAAAAATAGAAATACAAAGGGAAGGAGAAAAAAGATATAATTGGTAAGAAAGACATTTACATTGTATAAGTACTAGTGCCTAGCTTAAGCAAAATAAAATACTTTCCAAATATTCAACTAATTAGTGAATTTGAATAGGGTCTCAGAAACATAAAAATACAGAAAAGTATTTTAATTTCTTGTGAAACGTACTCTCCATTGTGATGTTAGCTCTTTACGTTCAAAATGTTCAATATGTTTTCACCTTCTCTTATTTTCTTTTTCTCATTGCTTTTGTAGATTTGGTATTAAGCCAAGAGGAACATCTTCCAGCTGAATAAATAGAATTCTTCTTAGTTCATTGGAGCATTGAAATCTACACTGAAAATAATTTGAAAATAATTTACAGTTTTGGCCCAAATACTAAATAAGGTTTTTTTTGAGAGCTTGCCAATTCCTCTGTACCTGGTTAATCACTTTTTGAAAGATGTAGGGTTTCATTAGTGGTTTCCCATTCCTCTTGGAACACATAAATCAGAGAAAGATTAATTCAATTCTTAAATTTTTTTGGAATATATATATGTATATATATATATATATATATATATATAAACTAATCTATGGGTGGGGTCATTATTATTCTTGCCCTCCATTTATTCTGAAATAAGAAATCACTTTTAAATATGTGGTCACTAGTACCTCCTATTTTGACTTTCAGCCTCAAAAATAGTGTTATTCTATAACATATAACCATTCACATGGCTTTAAAAATAGGTTTAGCTAAATAAAAAAATAAAGTTTGCCAGAAGTACATCTGGAAACAATGTTAAAGGCATGGATTTCGATGTGCAGAATCTTATAGGAGAGGTATGTTTCCAAATAAAAAAGCATACCTTCAACCCATCGCTGTTCCATTTGAGAATCACTTCTAATTTTTCAACATTCATCAAGAGTTTAATATCAAGTATAACTTTGAGGGACGCAAGTACAGACATGGTATACTCAAGTTAATTACAGTGATGGATCCTAGACTTCATTTCTTGGTACCATACAGTTAAGAAAGAGCTAAATACTGAATGTCAGTTTATGGAAATCGTGTACTTAACAGACTGAGGTTTCTTGGTATGTTCCTACTACAGCCAGTTCACAAGCTTCCATTCCTCCCTTGAGTGTAACTAGAGAACCCTTTTTTGGGCTTTGAGGCTTCAAATGAAAACCTCTTCAGTTATATCTTTAAAAACAACTATCAAATAACCCTTTGGTATGCTCTATTTTTTTCTTTTATTCTCAGAATTTTTCTTTTTCTTATATCTTTTTAAAATTTAGTTTGGCATTCAGCCCAATATCAGTCTCCTCAGCTGTTACCAATTTGACCCCTAGGTTTTCCTGAACATTACGTACTTCGATAAGCCAGCTGGCCACAAATCTGATTTTTTGACAATTTACTGACCTGATCGGCTGCTGTCTCTCCCGTTCCAATTATGAAGGCTCACCCTCACCTGGCACTGACATATTGAATATATATGTATTTTTTGCTCATTTGTATTTGCATTTGAGTATATTTTTCTCAAGGGCATTCTAATTATTGAGCGATATCCCTGATAATCTCAATCAGAGATGATCTAACATATAAAACTCTGTTTTGATTGAAAAACAAAATAAAGACAATAAATAAAGAGTTACGAAAGGAACTGAATAAAAGCTGCTGGATCCACCTGTCAGTTAAAATATATGTTCATTCACCTGTCCCATCTTGCCTCAGATCAGAAAGAAAGAGATCTTCCTTCTCCAAAGACTTCTCCTAGTCAATCAACTTTATATCCTCTTGCCTGTAGCCTTAAATTTCTCTCCCAATTGTACTTTTCCCTGCAATTTAGTATTTATTCTTCTGAATAATTATTATTAACTTACTATTATTAAGTCTCTTCCAATTAAAAAAAATACTTTTTCTTGATGCCACATCTCCAACTAAATAATAGCTAATTTTCTCTCTTCCTCACAGTCCAGCTTTTTAAAAGAGTTGCCTAAACTCACTTAACTGAATGATTTTTAAGTCACCTTTCAGCCCTCGGGTTGGAATCCTTTCAGTTGCAAACAATAACAAAGAGAAGTTAATCAAACAGTAAATGTTTTTATTACTTCATTTAAAATAAGACTCGAGTTAAGTGGTTCCAGAATTGGTAAATCTGGAAACTTAGTAATATCAGTACTCTAGCTTCATCTCTCAGGGATCTTCCTTGCTTTTGTCTCATAGTTGTAAGAAGCTGTTTGCAGTTGCAAGTAACAGGTCCCCAGAAATTATTGTTCAAAGAGGAAACAAGAAGCAAGACTTTTCCATAGACATTTTGTGTGTGTGTTACAGGGTCTCACTCTGTTGCCCAGGCTGGAATGCAGTGGCATGATCACTGTTCACTGAAACCTTGACCTCCTAGGCTCAGACAATCCTGCCTCAGCCTCCCGAGCATGTGCTAATTTTTCGACCTGGCTAATTTTTTTTTATATCTTTGTAGAGATGAAGTCACTCTATGTTGCCCTGGCTAGACTCAAACTCTATGACTCAAGTGATCCTCCTGCCTCATGCTCCCAAAGTGCTGGGATTACAGACATGAGCCACTGTAACATAAAACTTTTTCTTTCTATCAAGGAGGAAAATCTTTCCCTGAAGGTCCTAGTACATTTACCATCATATTTAACTGATAAGAACTTTGCTACATAATCCATCCTAAATCAATCATCAAAAAGAAAAATGAAATAATCCCAATCTTATTTTTCTAGTAACTCTACTTGCTCATCTGACATTGTTGACTAAGTTTCCCAAAGTCCTTCAAATGTAACATTTGCAAAAACTGAACTCATGACCTTATATCTCTCTCCATATGTTCCCTATCTCAATAAATGACACCTGCATATACTCATTTCCTGGGATATAATTTGCACCTCGCCAACCACATTCAACCAGACACAAAATTGTGAAGATTCTATGTTCTTAATTTTTCATTTGTCCACTTCTTTTCATCTTACGCCATTAATTTGGTGTGGGCAAGTATTACCTCTGGAGAGATTACTATACCTTGCTTTTCAAGTTTTCTTCGTGTCATACATTAAATAGTAAAGTGGATCTTGTCACATCCACCTACATAAAGTCATTCAATGACTCCTGACAGCCTTAAAAATTAAGTCCAAGCCTTAGCAAATATTTAAATCATTTCATAATTTGGCCACTGGCAATATCTCTAGCCTCACTTTCTCCTAGTTTGACTCCAATCACACTAAATTGTCTGCAATTCTCCAGTGCCCAGTGTTCTCCCTCTAACTGTAGACCTCTAAAAATTGGAGCCTCTTTCTTAAGAATTATTTTCCAGATTCCCACCCAACTCCACTAGACCAGTCTAATTCCTCCTACAAGGCTCAGTTCTGAAGACTTCCTAAGCTCTCCCTTCCTCTTTTCTATGTAGTTTGTGAGGTCATTATCTGTGCTTTCACAATCATAACACTTCACATTTTGTATTGTCATTATCTATTTATTTCTATTTTACTTATTTACTTGTTTACTATTTACTTGTAAGCTTCAAGAGACAAGGGCTGAGTATCCTGTCAACCATGATGTAACCTAAAGCATCAAGGGTACTCAATACAACTTCTGAAGTTAATGCACAATTGTGATATATTGCCCCATAAAGAATTTTTTTCTACATATATTGATTTTTAGTAAACAATGTACAAAAATAGAAAAACTAAATTGTATTTAATTAATAACTATACTGAAAGTAATAAAATCAGGAATTTTAGGAAAGTGTGAAATATGTAAACAACACTAAGTTATATTGGAATAATTTCTATGATATTCCTATGATTTTTCTATTTTAAAATTAAATGTAATCCTCTAAATTTAATTTTGTTTGGCTTTATTTTACTTTAATTTTTTTAACCATTTTTTTCCACATTTTGCTTCTATGATTTAGTCCTATTCTCACTCAGTAATATCATCATCAAAAATTCATAATTCTGCTTAGTATAGTTATTTAGGACTGGACCTAAGGCTGGGTAAATCATTCAACAGACTGAAAAAGTCATACAGTCAGTATTAAAGAGCCCTACAAAGACAAATGGCAACACTCTATTCCATGGCAAAATTCTACCAGCATAAATCAAGGATTAAGGGCATCTTTTATGCATTAATTTACTGACTACTTTAACTGTACATTTGCAATGGACAAAAAATTACTCCAAATAGATTTATCTTCCAAGTATGATTCTGTTTTGATGTTCGCAGGAGAAGGATTTTTGTTAATTATTTACTTTATACATAGATATAATCAATCATCATAAATTAGTAGCCCACTATGGTATAAACCTTATGTTAAACATTGATGGGACAAGGATGGCCTACCTAGGAGATAAATAAATATAAACAAATATTCACAATGCAATATAATTGTGATGCTAGCTTTGGAATCACATGTTGATACCAATATGTATAGAAAATTTTAGCATCATTAATAATCTATTATGGGATTGTTACTTTTTAAAATGTGTTTTCCGTTAGCACTACCTGTTCAAGTAATCCATGCCACAAGTTTGCTGTTCACTATCTCAATTATTCCACTTTCAATTACCCTAAACTTTCTGTTCTTAAGCTTTGAACTGCCAATATTGACATTTGATGCCATATCAAACCTCAATTGTGTGCTGGGCACTGTACTAGATCCTTCACTTGTATGACCTAATTTAAACTTTGTGGTCTAATGAGATGACATTTAACAGGTAAGGACACTGCAAATTGAAAGTATCAGAAGCCCCAAATGAAAATGAACAACTAAAAGCCTCTTCTTGTCCATTTTCAGTCTGGCTTTACCAGGCAGCACAATACTACGTTAGCTCTGGAATTTACATGTTCTCTTTTTACACTCCCTGAGTAATTTGAAAGCCAGGATAGACAAAATCCTATATAATCTTCCTTTTCTGGCCACAACTCTGTAGAAGCAATTGTCCCCTTGTGATGATGGAAGTACTTGACATGAAGACTTTGATTATTCCCTGCCATCTTGCCCGTGATTGTTAGTTTGAGTAGTGACTTTGCCATCACACTAAGCCTCAGATTTCCAGTCCCTCAAGCATCACAAATATGCAAAATTGACTTTTTAAGAAAAATTAATTTTTTTCTCTCTGATTTTAGATAGACCAGTTTCCACTCAGCTTTTCTGTTTCTTATAGGTTCTTACTAGGTGAACAATGTAGCCAATGCACTCCAATATTCTAAATTTTTCCTACTAACTCCTTTATCCTGCAGTCTTACTAAACTTGTGTGAATTCCATGATCTGACAGGCAACTCTCTAATTAACTGTTTTACTACCACAAATAAGACCTGCCAGTCTCCCAGCCCAGGATACAGGATACTCAGCCACTCTGTAAGCTATTTCTACTCATCCAACCTCAAAATTTTAGAAAATACTACTTCTAACATTTCCACTTTCTGATACCAAAATTATTTAGTACAAGTACGAAAACCAATCCAAATGGCTTAAGCAAGAAAAGGAATTTATTGGTTCAAATAACTGATAATTCTAAAAGTAGGGCCTACTTCAGGCATAGATGACCATTAGGCACAAACAGTGTCATTAGGACTCACTTGCACACCTTCTTCCAGCCACGCCTCCTCTGAGTGGACTTCAGTGTCAAACTGCACGTGGCCATGGGATCACTGCTGCAGCACCAAGTCAGGCAGCTCTCAGGTGAAGCCTGGTGCTGAGACTCTGTTATAGAATTTCCAAGAGAATCCTCATAACCTTTATGTGCCCTGATGGTGGCTCACGTCCATGCCTGACCCAAGTGTTGGTATCTGAAGCAATACGATGTGGCAGTAAACGTGAGAAATGTCTACTTTAATTCTGAGCCAGGAATGGGGCGCAATCCAAGTTTGGTGGAAGAAAGATAAGGAAAGATAAGAGACCAAAGTAACATTGGGTGTGTTTTAGTCCTATTGGGCTACTATAACAAACTATCACAAACTGAGTAACTTATAAGGAACAGAAACATATTTCTCATAGTTCTGGAGGGTGAGAAGTCTAAGTGCAAGATGCCCATGGATTCAGAGTCTGGTGAAGGCTCGCTTTCTCACAGAGTTGCATTCTTGCTCTGTCCTCACAAGGTAGAAGAGGCACACAAGCTTCCCTGGGCATTTTTACAAAGGCGCTAATTCCGTTTATGAGTTCTCTGTCCTCATGACCTACTCTCCTTCTGAAGGCCCATCTTTTCATATTATCACATAGGGGATTAGGTTTCAACACGTGAATTTTGAAAACGTTCAGACCATAGCAAGGTCTTTGATGGGAAAAAGAAGGGAAAAAGATGGAAGACTTATTCACAGAAGGACACTACACTAAGATTGGACAGTTAGCAAGTAACAAGACTGGAATATGAACCTAAATGAGTTTTGAAGCATACATCACACTGTATCTCTAATATTAAAAGGTTTTCATAACTCAATCAATTATCCACTTCTCTATATTATTTATATTTTGTAGATTTTTTCTTTTCCAGAAAAGCCTTAAAACCCGTTTAAGCGCATTACATTATTTTTCAGGTAATTTTAATCATTGACCCTTTTGTGTTCTTATTAACAACAATAAAACACAATGTATTGCCGGTTGATTATTGTGCATGTCACCTTCAAGAAATAGAGTCTTACACTTGTTAATTATACTTTAACCTATAAAAGAATACTGAAAGGCAGCAAGTGAATCTATTGTGGCCACACAATTCCAAATAATAGAATGTATCAAAATAGAAAAAAAATATTGATCTGGGCATAGTTCCCCTAATAGAACCAAAGAGGTGCATCATTAAAAGGAAGAAGTAAACTCTTTGTTATAGTCTGAAAAGAGAGAAGAAGTAGTATGACTTTTAGACAATAGAATGAGCACAGATGGGGACACTGTGAAAGTGATCACTAGACTAGCACATGTCCCGGAGAACTTAGCCTGAAGGCCTATGCTGAAATTTGGTGGGACAGCAACAATAAGGAGATTTTTTTAAAGTAGGAGTAGAAATGAGGGAGAATAAAGTGAAAATTTGATGAGCACTTAAGTTCAACTATTTCAGCGATTTTTGAAGGTGAGACTGAAGGGACACAAGGAGCTCAGGGTTCAAATGCTGGACTTAAATTACAATTTGAAAAGTATGAGCAATATACCTACTTCCATCAATACACACAAGACTCTCTCTGAGGAAAATAAAAGGCCTTTAACTGGCATCATTTCTTTGTTAAGATGATAAAATATCTCAAAATTTAAAAAAACCTGAAATGATTTTGGATGCATCCATAGCTAATCTGGAGAGTTTTAGAAAAGTTGGAAGTTCTAAAAGTTGGTAAAGTATTCTGAATCTTTTTAAGCTCTATAAAAAGCTTCTTGATTCCATGGTGTACAAGAATTAATTAAATGAACGATACTCCAGTCATTCTCTAAACTCCTAAGCAGGAGAACTAATATTTATTGTTAACATGATCAGTTTTCAGGGCATCTTCAAGATCCTCAAAATGACAAATGATATATTTTATTATGTTGACGTTTTGTGATGTATGATAGTGTTTCTAGTTAATCAAACCACTTTATATTTATATTCTAAATATTTTAGTTTAGAAAGGGGATTTTCTAAACTTTATTTTAGGACTGGCTTTATAATTTATAACACATGAGAAACTTCATATATTTCTCTTCAATGTAATTGCATAATTTAAAATTGCCTTTAGTGAATGCCATTTCAATAATAAACAATTGATTAAATGCAATGATGAATTACTTAGAGTAAGTTGGATTCTTCTCTGGATCTGTATCTTTCTGACTGCCCACCTAACACCTAGCACAGAGGTGCACACACAGTGAATGTAAGTTTATTTTTGTTAGATATAATTCAGTAATTCAATACAAGTGTGAAAATAGTACATTACATGCCTCCAGATTTTGCCTTCATGGTTTGAAGTCATAACTTTCTAGGCAATAGTATTTACCACAGATAATATAGTTATATTGTATGCCTACATATAATGCAGGATACGTAAACAAAATGTTATATTTGGTTTAATTCATTCAACAAATACTTATTTGTCTTCTATTATGTTTCAGACAATATTCTGAGAGCTAGAAATGCATTAGTAAACAAAACATGATGGACTATACATCCTCAGGAAGTGATGGGATAAGAGGCAAGAAATCTCAATATGTGTGTTAGACATGAGACTTTAAACAAAGTTTGTTTAATTTCTTGTTAAATTTGTTTTTTTAAAAAAAACAGGGAAAAGCAGTATATACTTCAATGGATACAAAATGGTTCAATTTAGAATAGGTTTTCATTTGTCTGAATTAGTAACCTGAAAAAATATTTCACGTAATCCAAAAAGTTTCCACATACTTATTATAATAACATTTTAGTATTGTTTCACAACAAATAGGTTGCATAATAATTATTCCTCCAATAGACAAAAATATTGTTATTTTTGTATGCATAAAGATTACATTTTTATACATCATTTAGGAAAACTAAATGAGTTTTTTGAGACCTAGGTAAAACCCTGAAATTTATTTATTATAATTTCTTACAAATTTAATTGGGAAATTGACATAGAGTAGAACATTATCTTTTGTTTTGCTGCAGCTACTCTAAGAATTATAGGTTATTGAGAATAACACAATTGGAAGTCAAAAGCACTGTGTTTTATACTTACTAGACAGCTTTCTTTAATTTTCCTCAGTCACTTTAAATCTCTCACCCACCTTTGCTCATCTCTAAAATGGTGAAAATATACCTGCACCATTTGTATGAGTTGTTTAAAGGTTCAGTTAGAAAGCATATTTTGAATGAGCGTACTTTATACATTAGATTTAAGACTCTAAGTGAACAATGATTATTATTTACGGCTTTTTTTATAGCTTATATTTTTGCAGTTTCATGTTGTTTTATAAACTTACTATATTTGGTCACATATTATATTTACATAGTTCCTTTCTATGAAACATATCAAACTTTTTACAACATGAAATATAAATAATAGCAATAAAAAGGAATAAAAATAAAGTAGGTCATATCTTCACAAGTTATGTCACATTTTTATTGAACACAGTATGCACCATACACAAAAAGAGGGGGGGAAGCCCCATTTTTTTCCTGTGTGTTTCCCTCCAAGATATATTGCTAATATTCTCAGGGAGGAGACAAGCATAACATTGAGAAGCTGATGTCTTAGAACCCAGTGTCTTAATTTGACTTTCTTCTCTCCTGGGAGTGTTATACAGGTTGTGGGGAAAGACCAACCATTTGGAACTTTCTACACATCAAGTTTTTATTTATTCATTCATTCCACAAACATCTGTTGATCATCATCTATATGCCCACATTCTAGCCAGGGGATACAAAGATGAGTAAGTCACGGTTCCCGTCATCAAGTAGCTCACAGTCTAACAGGAAGGAAACAGTTTATAAAACTATTATTTTTCAAGGTGCTTTGCTGATTAATGTCTAGAATAAGGAGGGTCAAGTGAACGATACTACTCTATTACAACTAGAGGCATAAAATGCTGTAGAAAGAAGAGTAAGAATTAATAATATTCAAACATACACACACAAAAGCATGCCACTCCTAAGCTGAGTATGAATGTACATTCAGAAAATATGAAATACATTCACAATCCAGAATTTCATGTTCATGAAACTTTTAATTTAAGTCACCTCCATGACTGAGATGTGTTCTATAAAATAGGTGCTATCTGGAAAATAAGATAAAACACACAAGTATTAAATAATGCCGAAAAAATATGTCACTTTCAAATAACTTTTGAATATGTTTTAGGCAATTTGGGGGCAGCTTCAGAAATATTTTGGGAACAAAAATAGATCTCTAAAATGACTAAATAATTGAATCAAAGACTGCTTTTCTTAACTCCATTTTGATGGTTCGGCCTTAGAATTCTTATAATTTTATATCAGTGAAATATCCATATTTTTACTCCCTGTTAACTTGAATGAGGCTCCAAAGGACAGCTCGGGTAGGTGATGCTGATGAATGCAGAAAATATTTTTTTGTGTGTATTTGTTTTGGAAGGAAGAGTTTGAACACTTCGAGAACCAAGAAATCTGCTGCTTGGTAATTTTAATTCTGAACTTTTGGAAATGATTTTAACTTTTTTCTATAACAGTTTCAGTAAAGGTTTCTTCCTAAGATGCTGGCCAACAATGCTCTTCAGTCAGGTGTGCTGGACATTGCTGTGAATACTGGGAAACAACCCAAGAAGAATAAATTATAACCTTAAAATCGAAGCCAAAATACACACCAGTTTAAAATACCACTCTGTAATGTTTGGCTCATGTAAAGAAGGTTTACACTTTCAATACGCTGGAAATATAGCTGAATAACATTTTTAGGTCACTTTCTGATTAATTTTCATTTCCAGGTAAGAAATAACACAGTTATAGTGGCTTATCTTGGTACCTGTTTCTTCATGCCCCTCTCCCAAACACTTCTCTTCCAACCACCATTAGCATCACACAACCAGGTTCTTAACTTGACACCTCTCATCCTTAATCTTGTGAACTCCTGTGTGATAGGTAGTCCATTGTCTTAGGCTGAATTACCTAGATGCATACTCTAACAGGACTCCCCATTAAAAAATCTACAGCGATCTGTCTACCTCTATCTATCTATCTATCCATCCATCCATCCATCCATCCATCCATCTATCTATCTATCTATCTATCTATCTATCTATCTATCATCTATGTATGTGCTAAGGAAATGAAAAGAAAATGAATCTATTTAAGAGTGTGATATCAAGCAAGCCCTATAGGAGGTATCTTTGACTCAATCTTGCAGGGAATCTCTGGAAAGAGCATAGATCAATCACTTCTCAGAGTGTCCTGATCAGAAGACGGAACATTAACCTTGAACAATTATAATGCTATAAGAAAGTAATTGGCAGTAGTGGGAAACTGTCGGGGGAGGGGAGTGGGATTGGCAGTTGAGGGAAACTGCTAGGGAAGGAGGGGCATACCTCATCAACAAGGATATCTGCATGATCGGTGTTTGTATATCTAAACCTGAAAGGTACCCCACATCTTTATAATAAAAACTAAAATTAAAAAAAAAAAGTCCTACTTACTACCTGCAGTGTCTTTAAAAAAAAAAAATTATTTAAAAATCCTACAATCCTCCTACTGGGACTATACCCGGAAGAACTCAAAACACTCTATGAAAAAGATACCTGCAGTTGTTTTAAAGACTATCTCCAAAGGGCAGTGAGTCCCAGGTACTTATGGTTAAGGAGCATAGACAGAGGGTTCTAACAGCCTGAGGATAGTTCTTCAAAAAAGAGACACTCATGCTGGCTAGGGGAGGGAAAGCCTGTGGGACCTGGGGCACATGAAAACAGTGAAGAGATACAAGGGCATATAAGGAGAGTATTCATAGTGTCTGCATTATATGAGAAATCACTGTCAAGTATTTCTAAATATACTGTAGAAACTGGATAGTATTTGTCACTAAATAATGCCATATATTGGGAGTTAAATTTATATTCTCAGTTTTATCATTTAGAACTCTTCTGACATAAGCCAACATGAGCTAGTTTAATCAAATAAAGGGGAATGTATCGATCGGTTCCTGTAGTTAAACCATGATATTAGCGGAAGACAGTTTCTCCTAGAGTATCAGAAGAACCGGGGCTCTGACACTATTGGCAACTGTCTCTCTCACATCTCTACATTTCTCTGTGTGCCAGATTCACCTTCTTTCAGATAGTAGGCCATATTGTCTCTGTCATCTCCTGATTTTAAGCCTCACAATTTCACACACCTTTTCTCATGGCTCTAATTTTAAATTGCACTGAAGAACTTTTTAATCAAATAATTCATCTCTTCTAAAATTATTGTGGCCAGAGAGTGAGTTATTACATCTTTCCAACACGAGACATGCAACCATGTTAGCGAGATCCCTGTGAACAGCAAGGTAAGAGAAGGCAAGATCAGTTAAGTTCTGACTTGGGTGACATAGTTAGACAGGGCAAGACAAAATTCCCCCAAAGTAAAAACATAAATAAATGAAGAAAAAAGAAAGGAAACCAAGCAAAACAAATAATACATTTCTATGTAGTCTGAGCTTTAGTTTCCTACTTAATAAAATGCATTTCCAAGTAGTGGCTATCTTTATCACACAAAATTATTTCAAGTAAATAAATGATTTACTTTAAATATGATAACATGAGCAAAATTGCTTTGAAAATTACCAAACTTTTCTGGGGAGCCTTAAATGTCACCCACATAGGAGGTTGAACATTTACTTATACCTGTTCTTCTGAAATATGTTTTTATATTACTAGTAAGTACAACAAGGCGAACTAGGAATCAGGCAAAATCCTAAAATTTTCTGTACTATATTTTAGTAAATAAAACCCAGATTTAGTTTTCCTGACAAATTTAGAGCCATCTGTCTCGATAGTATGCAGCTTTCTTGTTAAGATAGGTGCATCTTTATTGTGGGAACAGGAAGAAGCAGACAGTCTTCCCACTATTATTTTTATAAATACCATTAGACATATTATTTTAACAGAACAGCCATTAGGACATCAACTTACCAGCTGCCAGTGTACTTCCCTTGAAAAAAGCACCTCCAGGCAGCCGTGTAAACAATTCCTTTCCTCTGAAAAACAAAACAAAAAAGGAAGAAAGAAAAGGCAAGATACCATTTGGACACTTTACTTCCATGCTTCCCTCAGCTTCTCAAACAAAAGACCTCCCGCAATACCATCAGTCAAAAAATTTAGTCCAGTAACATTGCTTGACTTGATTGAAGTTTTGCTGTGACCTGGCTACTCATTGTCATTCAATGCAGAGAGAAATATGAAGACAGAGTTCCAACCCTTAATAGCCTCAGGGTTAAATGAAGAGGTAAAAGACAAAGTTCTCCCTTTCAATTTGACATTCTCTTCATTTCTTTGCCCATCCCCTGTGCTCCAAATCTTACTGCATGATTCATATGTTACAAAATTAGTCTTGTAATGGGTTTCTGTGTCTCCAATGTTTCCTTCATTTTAACACAAACTAATTTTTCTAAAAAAGAGAAAGAAAATATTAACTACATTATTTTTCTTCAGGGAAAAAAATAAAACTTCCTGGCATTAAAATTTCAATAGGATAATGTTTATTTACTCACAGAATTTTAGAGATGTAGTGAAGCTTAAAGTGTTTGCACTCAATTCAGCTCAATTTTGGATAATCTTTACTCATGAGTAAGGCTAACAAACAATAAGCTGAAGAAAGTTAAAAAAAAAATCCTGGATGCTAGACAGAAATTATGGGAAGGCCAGAGGTCTTTGTGCTGTAGCATTAAGGCACATTATTAAAATTTTGAGCAATCCTAGAAACATAAAATGAAATAAAATTTGGTGCATATGAATAAAAATGGGGAAACTTAAGACTGCAAGATCAGTTAGGAGGCTGAAGCAACTATCTAGGCAAGAATTAATAATACTCCAAATGTGAGTGATGGCAGTGAAAATGGAAAGAAAAGTGCAGATGTAAAAGACATTATGAAAGATAAGTTGACAGAACTGATGAGTGAGCCAAGTGAGAGGGATATGTAAAAACTATTTTGAAGTTTTGGCTCTGAGAAAATGGCGGTATGTAACTATAACCAGAATAAGAAAAATCAAAAGGAGAAGTAATTTGCTGAAATTTCTTGAGAAGAAATGATGTGTTGTTTTCAACACATTAGATATTCCTGAACTTGGCATCCATTGTTCCTCCGTTCACCATTTACCTGGTAAAGGCAAGTACATTTCTCCTTGGAAAACAATCGCCCCTTGATCCTGACTCCTCCCCAACTGCAGGGATGGGCCACCAGTCTTCCAATGAAAGCATTACATTTCCCTGGACCCAGTGAATAATTCAGGGACACACATGACCCAGTTGGAGGCAATGTTACAAAATCAGATTTTGTTCAAATAGTTGGGAAAGAAAAAAATGTTTTCCATTGGCTTTCCAGCAATGAGTATGGTGTGGCTGGTGAAAATACAGGCAAGCCAACACAAGGCCATGCCAAACTGGAGTGAGCCTAGTTCTTGACGACATTCTTTGAACCCCTAATTCAAATCCTCTTCCACATTTTTAATGCATGCGATAACAAATTTCCTTTGGGCATAAAGAAGTTGGGTAGAGACTCTTGTCTGACAACTAAAAAAGCCACGGCATTAGCTCTATAAGAGCAGTATACAAAAACGGGACTCCTTGCCTTATAAATAAATAAAAAAGAAAGCAAGAAAAAAGAAAGAAAATAAATAAGAGCTTCCCTGCAAGCTAAAGTCTTATTATTTATGAAAAATACATATTTGTCCACTTTTTAAAAGCTGAACATCTGTTGAGATTTTTAAAAATATTTTTCTCATCCCTCTAAGTACATGTCGTAGTTCTGTGGGTATGTGCTAAACTATATCATTACATGTATTTTATATTGTCATCTCCCTTGAATCCATAAGCAAGTTCTTTGACATGTGTTCTCTCATGAACCCACAAATTACTACTGGAAAGGTAATAGTATATTCCCTCTTTGGAGTTCTAACATTTCCAGAAAGTGCTATGCCTTCATCTGTGCCTTGTCTTTTCCATTTGGATTCCAGAGAGTGAAACCCCAAAATCAAGAGCAGAAAGATGAATGCTTGAGTAACTGGCATCATCAGTACAAATGGTATGCTTCCTTTAAAAAGTAAGATCCTTTTTTGTTGTTGTAATTGACAAAAATGGCTGACTTTTGTTCTTTTCAGGGGCTAATCTGTTCTTCCATTTTATAAACTACTGGTATTCTTTTAATTACTTCTTTTTTTTGTTAAGTAAATCAATTGCTTGCAATCAAATATGTGTGTGTACGTGTGTACGTGTATGCACACAGTTATGCATTACTTAATGATCAGAATATCATTCTGAGCATGCACCATTAGGCAATTTTGTCATTCTGTGAATATAATAGAGTGTCCTGACACAAACCTAGGTCTAGCCAATACACACGTAGGCTGTATGGTATAGCATATTGCTCCTAGGCTACAAACTTGTACAGCATGTTACTGTACTGATAACTGCAGCATTTGTAACACAATGGGAAGTATTTGTGTGTCTACACATCTAAACGTAAAAGAAGTACAGCACAAATACGATGTTATAATCTTATAGGATCACAATGGTACATGTGGTCCATCACTGAGCGAAATGTTATGTGGCACATGACTGCCTATCCTAAAATAAGTTAATGAAGAAAAATATTTATAAAGAAAAGCTTCTGCTTGTATATAAGTATCAAAAATTTACATATACCAAAATTATATATACACATGTTAATATATATTTTATACTAAAACAGATTTTCCTGTTTATGCAATTATATTTTACAAATAACAGAATGTCAGTAAAGATGGCTTGCTTATTTCTCAATACGATTATCTTTCTTTTCTTGTCTTCAGTGCAAAAATCACACTCAATATTTAATATTTGGGAGATTCAATCAATCAGGGAACGAGTATTTAATAAGCCCCAAGGATGTTTTCACATTACAAGGAATTCAGAGGATATCCCAAAGCCTCCTAATCACAGAGCTCAGAATCCAGCAATAGGATATACATGGCAGGATTGAAGAGACCATGCCAAGCTGAAGGAAAGGCATAGGCTGGTCCAGCTAGCACATGAGCCGAGATAGTCAAGATGAAGACAACTTTCTCAGCTTTCCTACAGCATCGCAGACTCAGCATATGCAGAACAGAACTTCTGATCTTCCTTCAGTGCCCCTACCCTCAACGATATCACCCTTAGTGTCGCGTTTGCCATCTCAGTTACTGACTACTCATCATTCATTTGCTCATAACAAGATCTTCAGCACCATCTTCTACTCCATGCTTTCTCTTACACCCACATTGACTGAAAGGAAAGCTTATTAGATCCACCTTCAAGCTTTCTCCAGACTCCACTCTTTTGTTCCCACCCTGGTTTGAACCACTGCAACTCTCACATGTGTCATTGTAGTCACCTGCTCACTGGTTATATGCTTCTGTCTCTTCTCAATACAGTACTCAAAGTTACTCTCTTAAAACATGTCAGATAATTTCACTTCTCTGCTCAGCAAAAGTCAAAGTCTTCATGAAGGTCTATGATGTTCTAGGACCTGCTACTTCTCTGACCTCTCCTGCTCCTCTCTTACCCCCTTGCCACAGTGACCTCTTTGCTGTTGCTCAAACATATCAGATAATAATCCCCTTTAGGGACTTTGTTCTGGCTCTTCTCTTTGTCTGGAAAGCTCCTTGCCTCCCTGACCATCTTCAAGTCTTTGCTCAATTGTGATTTTTTGAATAAGCCCTACTCTGACCATTCATTTAAAGTTGCACCTCCAGTTATTTTCAACCCATCTTTTCCACACTCTATTTTTCCACAGCACTCATCACCTTCTTAAAAAATGCTAAATAATCTACCTGTTTATTTTATTTATTGACTCTCTCTTCCTACTCAACATAAGTTCCACATGTGTAGGAGTCTTTGCTGTCTCACTCAATGATTTATCCCAAGAACCTAGAATGGATGCTCAAAAAATTTTTTGAATCAATTAAATGAATATGGCATAATGCCTACAGAGAATAAGGCATAGGTTTTCAGCCAAATTATCTTACTTCTCACTTAAATTTATTTTTGAATATGTACAATGTTTTCTTTAGTCATCACAGCAACACCAGATGGTGGATAGTATTATTATTCTATTTTACACATGAGGAAATTAAGATAACAGGAACTGAAGCATATTTCCCAAGGTTACATAATTGATAAGTGATAAACCCAGAATCTGAACTCGTTGTTGAAGGTCAGAGCCAAGGGTTTTTAATACTCTGCTTTTTATTGACTTGTTTGCCTTTGGATGAGTCATGTATACTCTAAGTTTCCTTTCTCTCATTTTTCTCTTTGTTTGACTAAACAAGGATACCAGTGCCACTCACACATTATTGTGGTGAGCATTAGAGATACTTGTAAGAGCCTAGCAAATAGTCATGACTGAACAACTGAATGACGTGAATGAATGAAAATACTATTCTTGTCTTTCCCACATGCTGGTTACAGTGTGACATGTTTCAAGCAAGCTTAATCCACATAGGATGTGTCTCTACCCTTTAAACACATGTGAGAATCAGGTCATGGCTCATTGTAAAGGGCCCAGAAACATACTCATTTTACTTTAATTTAGAACTGAGGCTAGAAAGTCAAAATTATTTATCAAAGTTCAGACTAAGTCTCTAGCTAATAATAAAGAATAACCAGCTTAGGCAGCATAGTGAGACCTCATCTCTAAAAAAAAAAAAGAAAAAAAATTAGCCAGACGGGATTGTGGATGCCTGTAGTACTAGCGACTTTGGAGGCGGTGGAGGAAGAATATTATAAGCCAAGAAGGTGGAGGCTATGATGAGTGGTTGTCATACCACTGCACTCCAGCTGGGGTGACAGAGTGAGACCCTAGCTAAAAAACAAACAAACAACAACAACAACAAAAAACAATCCCTCCATTTTCCAGTGTCTCCTGTATCCTTATTTCCTTAGTGGGGCAGCCAAGGCCACAGATCTCAGATTCAATGACTCAGACGAGTACTCTATCACAAACCCTGACAGAGAGCCATAAGGCCCAAGTCTCCATTTCACGGTGTGAATTGCCTACGGAATACCCTTGAGCAGGTCATCTCCTTGTGAATTGCATATTATATATGACACTCCGCTGGCCAATGCTCTCACAGTGCTGACTTCTTGCCAGGTGCTCTCCTTGTGTCTTGGCTCCTTTGAAAAGTCCAAACAACTGTCAGATCAGGAAAAAGCAACATCAGTGAGGGTTGGGCTCACCAGAAAGGACAATAAGGGAGAGCTGGGTCTTGGGCTGGCTTCTGGAGGACAGAAAATTTGAATAAGCAGAGAGGCAAGATGAAAGCATTCCTAAAGCAATGACAGCATGACTCAGGGACTTAATAAACATACTCTGAGTACAGGGTGTCAGGCAAATACTGTGAGCATTCCAAATATACAATTAAGGCATGGTTCTTAATGCAAAGGAGTTTACAGATCTGACGGTCCAGGTAGAAATACAGAAAAGAAGATATTTAATCATTACGTGGAACCGACTGTGACAAATATAATAAAAGAAATTCAACAAACCCTTGGAAGCAGAGGAAAAGGAAAGATTCGGTTTTTTTTACTGAGACATGAAAGACTGTTTTACGAAGTAGATGATCTATAAATATGAGAAGCAGAATTTTGATTAACAGGAAAACTTTTAAGGATATCCCAAGTGGAAAAACAATCTGAGTTCAGGTAGGTATGGTTGGTTCTGTGATAGAGCAAGTTGCCAAGGATCAGAAATGCAGACAAGGGACAAAAATGAAGGACAGAGTGTCAATAGTGGTATTGTAGATTCAGTTAATTCACTCTGACATCTTATTTTAATGAGAAAGATAAATAATGGAAAAAAAAAGCCCTCCTAGCAGTTCAAGCAATTAACACTACTTTATAAATACCTTTCTTTTATCTATTTTTCGTTTTCTTTTTTTGTGATGTACTTTGTTGTACACATGGAAATGTCTCTGAGGGAAACTCAAGATCTTGCCGGCGTTTTCTCTCACTTCTCTCTTTCTTCATTGATACATCATAAGTATTTCACTTTTAAGGAAACTCATTGATCCCACAGTAAAGTAAATTTATTCTTAAAGGACTAAAATAAATACCATAGCTTTAATCAGCTCCAAGAAAACATAGTCAACACATCCCTACCTCCCGAGTGCACTTGAGGCAGGGCAAGGTCTAAGTTTGAGCAGATGGATTTCAGGGCAAGTAATTACAAGCTGCGACATAATTTCCTTAAAACTACACACATACTAGACAAATAGTTATTTGTGGTTATAGAGTGGGTTAAAGTTACTATAAAAATAGCAGCACACCTTATAATAGTGCCATATGCCATAATTTACCTTTGCTATATCTGAAGTGTCATATCTTGTTCCAGACTTAATATTTAGTAACTAACAATTTAATGTACAAATCTCTAGCCTAAGCAACAGAATAATTAGAAGAGGAAAGCCCCTCTTTCTACATGAACAAAAATATAGTAGACCATGCAAAATGCCTGAGGATTATACAGGAGTGGGAAGTGATTTTAGTCATGAAAAATGTAGGGCAATTTTCAAATTACTTTTAAAGCAAGCAGTAAATTCAGTGTAGATCATAAATGGCAATGGTCTCTTATGAAAGTAAGTGTCAAGAACATACTCAATTTGATGTACATATGTCCTCTGGAAAGAAATCAAAACCAATTATTATTTTTTAAAAATGAAGTAAAATTCATCACACATTATATCCAGAATAAGTGAGTGAGATGATAGAATGTGGTCAGTCATTTCTGACTTGACTTATTCTTTGAAAAAATAAAAAGCAGCACTGGGCAATTGCTCTTCTGTTTTCTCCCCATCCAAAATACATCTCTCATTAAACAGCAACAACAAAAACAGTAATAACAGAACAACAATACCAACAACAAAAACATTTTTCCATGCTATAAAAAATTTTTGTGCTATTGAGGTTGGTTAAATGAACCCAGGGTAAAACT
>CAUYQG010086879.1:0-11403 GCA_963574415.1 Tarsius wallacei
TTTTTTTGTTTTTTTTTGTTTTTTTTTTTTTTTTTTTTAATAACGGCATCCAAATATATTAAAATAAAAAATTGAAAATTTAACCCCCACAAACACACAGCACCCCCATACGGAACAACAGGAGAATTGCACAACCGAACCACAAGCAACCCCACCTACCCAAAAAAACCCAATTAACGACGGGGAGGGGGGGCCGCGGGCTGTACTTTTTGCAGTTTTGAGGTTTAATTGAGGGGGAGGCTGTGATTCAGAATCTATCTGCAGATCCCAGTATCCACCAACAGGTGTATGGGCACACTGGAACCCACTTCCCACTACCTTAAAATCTGTCCATGCAGAGGGGTTTAGGTTTGCTCCCTGGAACAAAAGGAGGTAAGAAAAAGGAAAATAATGGAAGAAGCGGGGGGGGGGGTCAAGAGGAAGTTGGAGAGAGAGAAGAGTAGGAGGAAAAACAGACATACACACCAACTAATGAATGAAAAAAGACACAAGGCCAGTAAAGAGTAAAAAACACACAAACAAACAAAATTCCCTAAAGCATACTGGTAATTACACAAAGACAGTCCAATAAAATCATGCCTTTTGATGTGTTTTTCCCCAACACAAACAGGTAGTCTAAATCAAAAAGCAAACAAAAGTGAACAAAACAAAGTGTCAAAACAATAAAACCAGAAATCAAAATAAGAAACCAGACAAGCTCTGGAGTCTTTCCTGAGTGTCTAAAGTCTCTTCAGCTCTGATCTCTAACCCCTCCCCTTTGCTCTCATTACAGGCAGATAGATTTACTCATAGATTGGATCGGTTCCCTTGGCTTGCTGCCTTGCTGCCTGAGGACTGAGTTGTTTGTGTCTAATTCAGCATAGGGGAGGGGCTTCTGTCTCCTGTTTTGGCAGGTTACCTTAGAAACAAGGTGGAGGCTGCTCGGAGATGATGGGGCAATGCAAATCTCTGCCTGGAAAATGACTGTAGTGGGCGGCTCCTCTTTCCCGATCCTTTCTCTCCACTTGTCCGGGTCCATAGATGATCCACTATGACGGGCGATGGTATGTGTCTGGTGTCAGGCACTGGCAACCAGCGATATGGCTGGGCACTGCATTTGGTGTGCTGCAGGGTGACTTGGGGTGGAGGAGGGAGCCAGGAATTTCCGGCTGGAGCCCAGAGCCGCAGTGTCAGCAAGCAGCTGGTAGCAAACAGCAGCAGTTCCTTGCGGAGGCTGTAGTGCGTTGGAGGCTGTTTGCTGCGTGAGACTGACTATAGCAGTCACCCCCTGTGTAGGTGGCAGCTGCGGGAGTGCGTGGAACTGCCTTCAGGAGTCATCTTTTGTGGAGATCGTCACAGTTCAGCTTGTCCTGTCGCCATCTTGCTGAGTGTCTCCATTGACATCTTAAGGGACTGAGTGTCACTGTGTTTGGCTAGGTTAGGGTAGGTTTATAAAAAAATACTGAGAAAAGAAGTAAAATTTTTGAAGGCATATCCAGCATCGAAATAAAAGTCTCATTCAATTTATTTAAACCAAATGCATATTCAAAGCACAAGAGTCTGAATGCACACAGACATGCATATGCATGGTTTACAGAGCTATGCAAGATGACAAACTAAAGAGGTAGAAGTCAGCTTTGAGAATTTATTCAAGATTAGCATGAGAAGGTTAGAGATGTCAAATATAGCTGCTCTTGTGCAAAATCCTCTTCCTCCCTGAGACTCAGAATTTTCACTTTGTTAAATTTTATCTTTTCCACATAACTGATATCATTTTTAAAATATTTGTAATTTATTTATTTATTATAAAGTTGTGGGGATACAAGTGAGAATTAACCACACAAATAGGCTGCATGCATGTGCAGTTTGGGCTTCTAACTGGCTCTCACTCCCCCTGGTAATGGACCAGGTACCCTTTGTGTTGTCACCTTCTTCCCACTCTCCACCCTCCTCCTGCAGTCCCCAGTGACTATCAATCCCTCCCTTGTGACTAATGGCCAAAGCCCACTTATGAGTGAGAACATGTGGTACTCAGTTCTTTGCTTCTGTGATAGCTCACTTAGTTTTGTGATCTCCAACTCCATCCAATTTGCTGCAAAGTCCACGATTTTGTTCTTCTTTATGGTTGTGTAATACTCCATCGTACGTATGTACCACACTTTTGTTATCTAGTACACTTTCAATGGGCAGCAGAGTTGGTTCTATGTTTTTGCTATTTTGAATAGTGCAGCAATAAACATGCATGTGCAGGTGTCTTTTTGGTAGAGTGATATGTGTTCTTCCACGTATATTCCCAGGAGAGGGATTGTTGGATCGTATGGGAAGTCAATTTTTAGTTCTTTTAAAGAAATGCCACACTGTTTTCCATAGAGGTTGAACTAGGTTGCACTACATCCAATAGTGTAGAAGTGTTCCCTTTTCTACACACCCACGCCAGCTTCTGATGTTTTTTTGACTTATTAATGATAGCCATCTTTACTGGAGTTAGGTGGTGTCTCATTGTAGTTTTGATTTGCATTTCTCTGATGACTAGTGAGGCTGACCGCTTTTTCATGTGTCTGTTGGTTGCTTGTATGTTGTCTTTTGAGAAGTATCTGTTCATGTTCTTTGCCCTATTTTTAATAAGGTTGTTTGTTTCTTTTTTCTTTCGCTTCATTTGAGTTCCCTATAGATCCTGAATGGTAGATCTTTGTCAGATGCATAGTTTGGAAATATATTTTTTCCCATTCTGTGGGTTGTTTCTTTATTTTCTTGTTGATTTCTTTTCTGGGCAAAAGCTTTTCAGTTTGATGAAGTCTTACTTGTTTATCTTAGTTTTTTTAATTTTAAAGATGTAGGGTATACAAATGTTCTCACTCATAGGAGGACCTTGAACAATTATCATAATACTGTAAGAAAGGGATTGGCAGTAGTGGGAAACTGCCAGGGAAGGGGGTGGGGATTGGCAGTTGAGGGAAACTGCTAGGGGAGGGAGGGCCACACCTCATCAACAAGGGTGCCTGCATAATCAACGTTTGTATACCTAACCCTGAATTGTACCCCGATCTTTAAAAAAAAGATGTGGGGTACAATTCAGGATTAGGTACACAAGTGGTCTACATACAGGTGAAGTTTGGGCCTCCCACTGGTCCTCACTTCGCCTGGTTTAGGATCAGGTATCCTTAGTGATGTTATGTGCCTCTTCTCTGTCAGTGTCTTGTTACTGCCCATCTCTTTCTCGTAGTATTACAAGAAACAGTATTCTGTTTATATTCAGGATCCACTTATGAGTGAGAACGTGATATTCAGTTATTTATTTCCGTGATAGATCACTGAGTATGTTAGACTCTAAATTAATCCCAGTTGCTGCAAAGCTCATTGTTTTTTCCTTCTTAATGGCTGCATAATATTCCATTGTGTATATGTACCATACAGAGATATATATTTTAATCCAGTCCACTTTCGATGGACAGAATGGTTGATTCCATGTTTTTGCTATTTGAATAGTGCTATAATAAACATGCATGTGCAGTTATCTTTTTTGTAGAATGATCTGAGTTCCTCTGGGTATATTCCTAGAAGGGGAATTGCTAGTTCATTTATCATGTGGTTCTTAGTTTTACATGTTAATGTGCCAAATTATATTTATGGTCTTGTGAATGTTGAACCAATCCTGCATCCTGGGAATTAAGCCCACCTGGTCATAGTGGGCAATCCTTGAGATGTGTTGTTCGATCTGATTTGCTATAATCTTGTTGAGAATTTTTGTGTTTGTTCATCCAGGAGATTGGCTTGTAAGTCATTTTTTTGTTGGATCTTTGCCAGGTTTGGGTATCATTATGATGCTACCATCATAAAATGAGTTGGGGAGAATTAATTGCCTAGAATTTTTTCAATAAGATTGGTATCAGCTCTTCCTTGTATGTCTTGTAGAATTCAACTGGGAAACCATCTGGTCCAGGGCTTTTTTTGGTGGGGAGATTTTTTTTTTTTTAATGACTGAGTCTGTTTCCTGGATTGTTATTCGTCTTTTTATAGCTTCAATTTCTCCTTGTATCAACTTTGAAAGGTTGTGTGATGTCAGAAAATCCTCCATTTCCTTTAGGTTTTCTAGTTGAGGTTTGTTTTGAAGATTTGTTAGGTGGGACCTGAATAGTCTTTAATCTAGGATAATTTTGCCTCACTGCTGGGTGATCCCTTTTGAATGCTTTATCTGATACCTCATGAATTCTAATTATTTTCTATTTTGCCTGGTAGAAACATAAATATTCAGCAGTGTTTGAGCTTTAGGTGTTTTTAAGCCTAGTCTTTCACGTGGTTATTTTTCTGACCATGGGTAGTTTCCTTGTATGAATGTTCTTATCTATACTCAGTTGAAGACTTGATAGAAAGCTTCTGCAGATCTTTGAGCACTGTTAGGGCAGTTCTCTTCTTAAAGGTAGCTCTCTCCTCTCCAAACTTTGCCTTTACAGCATAGCAGACTTGACTCTTAACTGTATCTCTGCAAATCTTTGAAAATCTCCAGGCTTTGCTATATTCTCCTTCCCTGTACTGAAGCTTGGAAAATCTCTCCAGGTGGTTCACTGAGCAAATTGTAGGCTTCAAATTGTTAGTTTTCTTCTCTTAGAACTCACTTTCTTGATTTTTCTGTTTACCGATAATTTTAAATTGTTATATAATATATTTTGCCCAGACTTTTACTGTTTGAGGTGGGAAGGTAAATCCAGATCTTTTGATTTAATCTTGGGCACAAGCAAAAATCCTAATATTTTTATTAAAATAAATTTAATGGGTTTCCATTTCACATTTTTGGTGCACTAGGTTATTATCCTTAAATTAAAAATAACTGAAATATATGGTAATAACTTTTACATTATCTGGAAAGCATTATGAAGCTGACAAGTGATTAAAGAAGTTTTAAGCCACAAATAAAAGAAAATTAAGGTCAGGTGCAGTGGCTCAAATCTGTAATCCCAGGACTTTGGGAGGCCGAGGCGATAGGATTTCCTGAGCCCAATGGTTTGAGACCAGCGTGGGCAACTTGGTGAGACCTCGTCTCTACAATAAATTAAAAAAAATTAGCTAGGCATGGTGGCGCATGCCTATAGTTCCAGCTACTTGGAAGGCTGAGGCAAAAGGATCACCTGAACCCAGCAGGTCAAGGCTGCAGTGGCTGTGAGCATGCCACTGCACTCCATCCTGGATGACAGAGTGAGATTCCAACTCAAAAAAAAAAAAAAGGAAAAAGAAAATTAAAACAGTAAGTTGGATATACATTATTTTTGATCCAATGGCTTTTCTAATTGTGGTTATATTAATATCTGACATACTTTACTTGAAGACAAGCAATATATACTAGTTATAATAAAGGTCATTTCCTAATGATGAAAGTCCACCAGAAGGCCATGATATATCTAATAACAGAATTTAAAATACATGAAATAAAAATGAGCAACTCAAAAAAAGGGCAAAACCAAATTAAAAATAGACATATTTCCTTTCAATCTATGGATTAGCTTTAGTAGTATTGGTACCAGTTATTCTTTGAAAGTCTGATGGAAGTAGGCTGTGAATCCATCAGGTTCCTGGACTTTTTTTTGTTAAGAGACTTTTAATTATGGATTAAATCTTGCTACACATTATTGTTCTGTTTAGGGTTTCTATTTCTTCCTGATTCAAGGTTGAGAGGTTGTATGTTTTCTAGAATTTATCAATTTCTAGGTTGTCTAGTTTGTTTGCATAGAGGGGTTCATAATAATCTCAGATGGTCTTTTGTATTTCCATTATCAGTTGTAATGTCTCCTTTTTATTTCTGATTGAGTTAATTTGAATAGTCTCTCTTCTTAATTAATTTAGATAGTGGTCTATCGATATGGCTTATTTTTTCAAAGAACCAACTTTTTGTTTCATTGATCCTTTGTATTTTTTAATTTCAATTTCATTTAGCTCTGATCTGATCTTAGTTATTTCTTTTTTTTCTGGTAGCTTTGAATTTGGTTTGTTTGTTTTGTTTCAGTTCCTTGAGGTGTGATGATACTTTGTCAATATGTGTTCTTTCAATCTTTTTAATACAGGCTTTAAGCACTATAAATTTTCCTTAGAGCACAGCTTTGGCTCTGTAACAGAGGTTTTGATAACTTGTGTCATAGTTGTCATTCATTTTGAGAAATTTTAAAATTTCTATCTTGATTTCATTGATGACTCATTCAGAAGCAGATTGTTTAGTTTCCAAGTTTTTGTTTGGTTTTGTGAGTTCTTCTTGGAGTCAATACCTCATTTTATTCCACTGTGGTTTGAGAAGGTGCTTGATGTAATATTGATTTTTTTGAGTTTATTGAGACTTGATTTGTGGCCTATCATATGTCTATCTTGGAGAATGTTCTATGTACCGATGAGAAAAATGTATAGTCTGTAATTTGGGAGTATAATGTTTTGTAGATGTCTGTTAGGTCCATTTGCCCTAGGGTCCAGTTTAACATCAACATTTATTTGTTGACTTTCTGCCTTTGATGATCTGTCTGTTGCTGCCAGTGGAGTGTTGAAGTCTCCCACTATTATTGCATTGCTGTCTATCTCCAATATTATATATATGCTCTTGGGTTAGGTGCATATGTAATTAAATTGTTATATCTTCTTGTTGGATTGCTCTCTTTATCATTATATAATAAACTGTTGTGTCTTTTTTCATTGTTGTTAATTTAAAGTCTGTTTTATCTGTTATGAGGATGGCTCCTCCTGCTTGTTTGGTTTTCATTTGCATGGAATTTTTTCCTACATCTTTACCTTGAGTCTACAAAAGCCTGTGTGTCAAGTAGGTCTCTAGAAGGCAGAAGATATTTGAATTTAAAAAAAAAAATCAATTCTGTCAATGTATGTCTTTTAAGTGGAGTATTGAAATTATTTACATTCAGGGTTAGTAATGACACGTAAGGTACTGGTTGCTTTTTTTCTCTATTGTGTTGGTGTTCTATAAGCCCTGTGTGAAAACAGTATCATCCTAATACCAAAGCAAGAAAAAGACACAACAACGACAACTACAGACCAATGTTCCTGAAGAACGTAGATGCAAATATCCTCAACAAAATACTAGCAAACCAAATTCAACAGCACGTCAAAAAAATAATCAACCATGATCAAGTGGGTTTTATCCCAGGGATGCAAGGATGGCTCAACATATGCAAATCAATAAATGTGATCCATCACATAAACATAATTCAATACAAAATTATTTTTAAAATGCAATCATTTCAATAGATTCAGAAAAAGCATTTGATAAAATCCAGCACCATTTCATGATAAAAATTTTCAACAAAATAGGCATAGAAGGAACATGTTTCAAAACTGAGTCAGCATCATCCTGAATGGAGAAAAGTTGGACGAACAAGGATGTCCACTTTTACCACTCTTATGTAGCATAGTACTGGAAGTCCTTGACAGAGCAATAGGGCAAGAGAAAGAAATAATTGTGTCCAAATTGGAAAAGAAGAAATTAAACTATCTTTGCATGCTGATGATATGACCTTACACCTAGAAAATCCTAAAAACTTCTCCAAAAGACTCCTGGACTTGATAAATTAATTCAATAAAATTTTATGATACAGATCAATATACACACAAATCAGTAGCACTGTTATATACAAATCAGAAGCTGAATTCCATTTACAATAGCTGCCAAAATACTAAAATACCTAGGAAAAAATTTGACCAAGGAGATGAAGGGTCTGTACAAGGAGAACTACAAAACACTGATGACAGAAATCATAGAGGACACAAAGAAGGGAAAAAACACCTCATGCTCATGGATGGGAAGAATCAACACTGTTAAAATGACCATATTAATCAAATACATCTACAGATTCAACGCAATCCCTATCAAACTTCCATTGTCATTTTTCACAGAATTAGAAAAAGCAATCCTAAAATTCATATGAAAACAAAAAAGAGCCCAAATAGCCAAGGCAATCCTAAGCCAAATGCAGTACTGAAGGCATCACATTATCTGACTTCAAATTATACTTCAAGACAATAATAACCAAAACAGCATAGTATTGGCACAAGGACAGACACATGGACCAAAGGAACAGAATAGGAAATCCAGAAGTACCAACAACCAACGAGTCTTCAACAAAGCAGACAAAAGCATACACTGATGAAGGACATAGTTAACAAATAGTGCTAGAAAATTGGATAGTTACATGCAGAAAAGTAAAACTTGATACCTGTCTCTTTTTATGTACAAAGATTAACTCAAGATGGATTAAGGACTTAAATGTCAGACCTGAAACAATAAAAGTTCTAAAAGAAAACCTAGAAACAACTCTTCTAGACATTGGCTAGACAAAGAATTTATGGCTAAGACCCCAAAAGCAAATGCAACAAAACAAAAATAAAAATGTGGGACTTAATTAAACCAAGAAGCTTCTGCACAGCAAAAGAAATAATCAACAGAGTAAATAGAAAACCTACAGAATGGGAGAAGATATTCACAAACTGTACATACTACAAAGGAACAGTATCCAGAATCTGCAAATAATTCAAACAAATTAGCAAGAAAAAAACAACTGATCCCACTAAAAAGTGGACAAATGACATGAACAGATATCTCTCAAAAGAGGATATACAAATGAATAACAAATATATGAAAAAATACTTGACATCACTAATCATCAGGGAGATGCAATGAGATACCATCTTACACCAGTCAGAATGGTCATTATTTTAAAAAATTTTAAAAAAGATGTTGGCACAGATGTGGTAAAAGGGAACACTTGTACATTGTTGTTGGGAATGTAAATTAGTGCAACATCTATGGAACTCAGTGTGGACATTTCTCAAAGAACTAAAAGTAGATCTACCATCTGATACAGCAGTCTCACTACTTCATATCTAATCAAAGGAACAGTGGTCATTATACATAAAAAGACACCTGCACTCATGTGTTTATCACAGCACAATTCACAATTGCAAAAATGTGGAATCAACCTTAATACCCATCAACTAATCAATGAATAATGAATTTGTTATATATATATATACACCATGGAATACTATTCAGTCACAAAAAAAGAACAAAATACTGTCTTTTGCAGCAACTTAGATGAAATTAGAGAACACCATCTTAAGTGAATTAATGCCAGAATGGAAAATCAAATACCTCACACACTCTTTTATAAGTGGGCGCTAAGCCATGGGTCTGCAAGGGCACATAGAATGGTGTAATGAACATTGGAGCCCCCAGAAGGGAGAGGGTGGAAGGGGATGAGGGATGAAAAGTCACCTACTGGGTACAATGTGCACAGGTGGGGGTGGTAGGTACACCTAAAGCCTGGATTTTGTGCCTCTATAAAATGCATCCGTAGAGCCAACAACCATTTGTATCCTCAAAAACTGTTGAAATAAAAAGGCAAATCTGTAATAATGTGGTAATGTTATCATGCCCTATTAGTTATTGATAGAATAACTAGACCCAAAATTGCCAGACCATAAAAATATAGCAAATCTGAATAATACTACCAACCACCTCAGCCTAATTAACATTTTAAAAAACTACATCCAACAACTGTGGAATACCCACTTTATTTTCATGTGCACGTTGACTGTTCACTGAGATAGACAAATGCTGGTTCTTTTTTAAAAAAATTTTTAAATATAAAGATGTGGGGTACATTTCAGGGTTAGGTATATAAACATTGATCATGCAGGTAACCTTGTTGATGAGGTGTGGCCCTCTCTCCCTAGCAGCTTCCCTCAACTGCCAATCCCACCCCACCCCCTGACGGTTTCCCACTACTGCCAATCGCTTTCTTATAGCCTTGTAATTTTTAAAGTTCAGCTTATGAGTGAGAACATATGGAACTCAGTTCTATGTTTCTGTGATAAATCACTACGATCAACTCCAAATCCATCCAAGTTGCTGCAAAATCCATATATTTGTCCTTCTTTATGGCTGCATAATATTCCATTGTGTATATGTACCACAATTTTTTCCTTTTATTTTTAATTGGCATGCAATAATGTAATAATGATACGGAGTGATATTTTGAAAAGTTTATACAATGTATAATGATCAAATGAGAGTAATTAGCATTTTTGTCACCTCAAACATTTATCATTTCTTTGTGTTGTGAAAATTCAAACTCCTCTCTTCCAGCTTTTCAAAAATATACAATAAATTAAACCATATTCACCCTACATTGCTGCAGATTTTACTTAAATATTGCCAATTTTTTTACTAATATCCTTTTTATGTACCAGAACACAATTCATTTCATTTAGTTGTTGGTTCAACTTTTCGTTATCATTTAGTCTTTGTATTTTTTAAAATTTCCTTTTATTCTAAAAATTATTCAGTAATGAGTTACTATGACAATGTTACATGGGTCAACCTGATATATATGTTATAAATATATGGAAAGTTGTAGGTATCCTCTCAGTAATTTCTAATTTTATGGCAGAATAGTCAGAAAACCTAGACCATGGCTGGGCTCGGTGGCTCAGCCTGTAATCCTAGCACTTTGGGAGGCCAAGGCGAGAGGATTGCCTGAACCTGCAGGTTCAAGACCAACCCAGGCACCTTGGCAAGACCTCGCCTCTACAATAAATCAAAAATTAGCCAGGTGTGGTAGCATGCACCTGTAGTTCTGGCTACTTGGAAGACTGAGGTGGAAGGATCACCGGAGCCCAGCAGGTCAAGGCTGTGGTGGCCATGAATGTGTCACCACACTCCAGTCTGGGCGACAGAGCGAGACTCCAACTCAAAAAAAAAAAAAAAGGAAATCTGGATCATTCTCATATTGGCATGTCCAGACAATTTTTTAAATGGCCCACCACAAGGTCCTTTTAGGTGACAGTTCCATGTTCTTTTGTTTGTTTGTTTTTGAGTTGGAGTCCCACTCTGTCACCCAGACTGGAACGCAGTGGCACCTTCTGGCCACTACAGCCTCGACCAGCTGGGCTCCGGCCATCCTTCCGCCTCAGCCTTCCATGTTCCATGTTATTTATTTATTTTTTAACAAATTTTTTTGTTTTAAAATTGTAAGGTACAGTTAAGGGTTAGGTATACAAATATGCATTGTTCAGGCACCCTTGTTGATAAGGGGTGTTCCCCCCATCCCCAGACAGATATTGACTACCATTAATCCTGCCTCCCTTCCCCTCCCTGCCCCCCCACATAGTTTCCTGTCACTGTCAATCCTTTTCTTATAGTGTTACGATAGATGTTCAAGGTCCACTTATGAGTGAGAACATGTGATACTCAGATCTTTGTTTCTGTGAGAGATCACTCAGTATTATAAACTCTAGTTCCATCCAGGTTGCTGCGAAATTCATGATTTTGTTTTTTTATGGCTGTGTAGTATTTCGTCGTGTATATGTACCACATTTTTAAAATCCAGTCCACTTTTGATGGACAGCATGGTTGGTTCCAGGTTCTTACTATTGTGAACA
>CAUYQG010086880.1:0-10191 GCA_963574415.1 Tarsius wallacei
TTCATATATATTCACAAAGACATAAGCCTTGACTTTTTTTCACTATTGTATATTTTAAGAAATATTGGTGGACAGAAGAGAACAAGTTTAAGCAGAAACGATCAGGAAAGGGAGCAGATGGTGTGGACTAGGGAGGAAAAGAAAGAAGACAGAGGTTGTATTAATATTTCTTCTGTAATAAATTACTACAAATTTAGGAGCTTAAAACAACATAGATTTATTATCTTACAACTTTGCAGGTCAGAAGTCTGTAAATAGAGTTTATATGGCCAAAATCAAGGTGCTGTGTTCCTTCTGGAGCTCTTATGGAGAATCTGTTCTTTGCTTTTTTTCAGTTTCCAGAGGTCACCTACATTCCTTGACTCATGGCCACTTCTCACAATAGCACATCTGACATCTTCTTGGATCTTCCCATCTTCTCTCACTCTGAATCACCTGCCTCCCTCTTCCAACAACTCATGTGATTATATTGATTCCACCTCAATTATTCAGGATAATTACTATATATCTTAATTTGATCACATCTGCAAAGTTACTTTTGTCATATTCATAGGTCTGGAGATTAGAATGTGAATATCAACCAATGTGTTTTTAAGCACTGTTCTTTGAGCTATGACTGCCATGTTTTCGTATCTTTGGCCACTCCCCTACCTTGGGGAGGTGAATCTCTTCTCTCTCTAACTTACTTTCTAAATAAACTGTATTTTCCAATCTAAAAAAAAAAGAAGTGAATATCTTTGATAAGCCATGATTCTCCCTACCAAAGAGCTGGAAATAGAAAGGGAGAGAGAAAAAGAAGAAATATTATTTATTCTCCTAATCCCTTTCTTTTAAACTAGGTTACTACCAAAAGCCTGATTGCCTGAAGAAAAGACATTTCATTATAATACTTTCTACGCTTGTGTCTCCTGTTAATTCTTGTCTTCAGTTAAATATTTTAAAATTAAAATTGAAAGAACTATTTCATTTTGTACATTCCATGACAAAATGAGTAATTATTATTCATTCTAAATTGAGGTAAAAGTCATAATATTAGGAGTCTTTGGAAAAATTGACCAAAATGACAATAACTGACAAGTAGGCTATGTTTTTAAAAATTGGCGGCATCTACTTGTTTTAATGGAGTCAAGCAGCTCAATTCCTTAAAATAGTCCTATAATGCAGTCACTTACTTGCTCAACTAAGTCAAAACAGCCAATCCAGAAACTATTCAACAAGTTATTGCCATTCTAAGAAAGCAAATTACATTATTGTCTTTTTTCCTTCCCTACATGAATTTTTGTGGCTGTTTCCATATTATGTGAAATAAGCAATCTAAAGAAAATTTTTGGCAGATATCATAAACATAATTGATTAAAAATGGCCACCAATTCCTTAGAAAACAAGAGATTTTATAACAATATCCAGCATATGTACTCAATAAGTGTTAGCTATTATTATAATTATCCCTATGATTCTTATCTTGAAGTCAACCAACTTATCTTAATTAACAGCTAATTTGCTAAATAGATATTCAGACTTCTTTTAAGGTTAAATTATCTTGATAATGTTGTTTCCTGCAGTCAAGATCCTCCTCAAAGCCTCATGCTGACTTTCAAATTAGGATGCATTCTACATTCAGAAAACTAACAAAACTTTCTATCTCTCTAGGCCCTAGGCTCCATTGAAGATGGACTATTTCATTATGTTGCCTGCAGTTCTTGACAAGAGATGGGAAAAAAAGAAGGAAGACACTTTAGTATATAATTGAAATGAGAAAAGTCACTTTGAGTTTAGTGCCAGTGAGCCTATACTCGGCTTTGACTGGATAGCAGACAGTGGAAGCAAAATGGCATTTACAAAAAAAATACCAATCCTGTGCATGAACAAATCTATCTTTCACTAATATTTGATTTTTTTTGTTCCTGTATTGATTGCCATAACATGGCTGTCATCCAGCGATTCCCACAACTTCTTTTGCAAGCAATTTCCTTATAGAATTACTTTCCTGAAAGGGCTGGACATTATAGCAGCCTTGTCAAACAGCACACGTGTCAACAGCATTTGGCAGTGACTGTTCAATAATTAATTTACTGGACTATTGGTGCAATTTGAAAATCTCTGTTTACTGTCCATGCTTCTTGAGGCCAACAGCCCAGAGTGGGAGCATTGTGACTGAACCACGTATAACACAAGTATCAGATTACATGAACTGGTACAACTGACACTAAATATGTCCTGAAGAAAATGAGCTCAAAAAAATCATAAATTAGAGTCGAGGAACCATTATCCATTGATCGAATGGTCCATTGATCACCTAGCTCTAATGTTACAAAATTTGTTGCATGCACAGTTGTAAAACATAATTCATTTTGTTAGCTGAGGTATTAAAATTACATATTTATATATTATTCTTCACTGTACGAAAAAAATTAACACAACAAGAACTAGAACTTAAAGGACAAGAATGTGCTGAATGGAGTCCTGCTTTAAGTTTGCACTACACCACAACAAGTCTGTGTGAAACTGAGAACAAGCTTGCTTATATTAAGTAGTCACTCTGTGGCCATATTTCTGACTGTGTACTATTTCTCCAAACATAGTGGCTTTTTCTCTTCTCCCATTTAGAGTCCAAGTACCCTACTCTTGAATCTGGGCAGTTTAATGATTGCTTTGACTAGATAGCACAGTGGAAATAATACCATGTGACTAAGTCTTGCAACTGCTACTGAAAAATTTTCTTGAAGTCTTGACATACTAGGTAAGAAATTAAACCACCCTTATGCTTACCACACTATGGAGAAGCCTGAGTTACTGAGAAGACCACATGTAGGCATCATGTTTAATAGTCCCAGCTGAGCTCAGATGTTGAGTCATCCCAGATCAGGCATGTGAATGAGAAAACTTCTAGATGATGCCAGCCACAATCCATTAAGCCTCCACACATTATAGAACAAGGGCCAGCCTTTCCTACTGTACAGTTTAAATTTTTGACCTACACATATCATAAACATACTTAAATGGTCATTTTATGCCACTAAATATTAGAGTGATTTTTATGCAGAAATAAATTGGAATTTGTTCCGTTCCAATTTAAAGGTGAAAGAGATGGAAGGAGATAGATTTTTTTCTGTCTCTAGGCTACAGTATCCTTCCTCTCCTTGTTGGTATATTGCATACATCTATTATCTCAAGGACAGATGATGCTTTATAGGGGGTGGGGCAGTAGGAAAATAAGTAAAAGGGAGCAAAAAGACAGTTTGTGCTTCGAAATAGAAGTATGGACATTCAGAAGAATCTGGAGCTGATGGTAACTTGAGGTGGAGTGGAGAGTATACATAAAGAGCATTTTACAATTACATAAAGTTAACAAAGTATCTCAAGAAACTAGTATTACCTGAAAACAATTTAAGAAACTACTTGAGATTCTTATTTTGAGCTGAAGACTGTTTCTTATATGAAGTTGCCAATCTGAAATTCAAAAACCCCTCTTCAGCTTAGTATTTGCATAGCGTATGGGTACATTATTGTTATACGATGGTAAACAGCTCCAAAAACATTACTTGTCTGTGGCAAAGCCATGATGGAAATTCATGAAGCCTTGCTGACTGGGTGCCATGTTTCCTATGTAAAGCATATGAATCATCAAAGATTGGAAAGTCTCTGCAGGGGTGGAAAAATCATGTTCTAATTTGAATCATGTTACTGCACTGTTGAAAATGTCTTCAGAGACATCTCACTGTCTAATTACTACACTTTAATTCGTGTCTTATTGTTCCTGACATTTCATAACCCTCCTTTAAATTTCTTATTCAGTCACAGCTCTTTTTAAAATTTAATTTAAAAAATTGATTTGCTATGTGTCCAGCACCATTCTCAGAACCACATTGGGGACTAGTGACAAAGATTCCTGCCCTGATTAAGCTAACATTCTAGTGGTTGATATAAGAATACCTGTAAATAAAATAGTTCACAATATTGATTAGTGCCATGGAGAAAATAAAGTGATGTGATGAGTAATCAGGAAAGTGCTCCCTGAGTAATAAACTAAAATTCCATTTAGGAAAATTTTCAGTTCAGGAAAACAGAGAAAATATTTTGCCTTATATGCTCCTATTTTTATTAAATTTGTTAAGGTAATTTATAGAGATATTTATCCCTTAAATAAGTCTATAATCAGAAAAATAAGGGCATTTCCCTACATAACCACAGTGCTATGAATATAAGAAATAAAATTGATGATTTCTCAGTGTCAAATTCTCATACCATATTAAATCCGGTTGTTCTAAAAAAGTATTTTGTAATGACTTTGTTCAAAGATTCAAATAAGATCCAATCTTAAAAGTAGGTTATGTCTTTTTCTGTCCTTAAGAATCCTGCCACTCTCTTCTTTTGTCTTCATGATATTGACTAAAGATATTGGGCTAACTGTATTTGCTGAATAGTTTCTCATGGTGTGATTTAACTTGTTCTTTCTTCCATATTTCAAATAAACTACAAGTTACATGTAACAGCTTGATTGGATTCAAGTACAACTTTTTTTGATAGATTACTTGTTAGATAAGTCTGTGGACTTCCTGCTGCCTTACCTCACAAGGCATATAACATCTGGATGCACACCCCTTACCCCTCTTAAACCTTCTAAAGTGGTGACAGACTGATTCAAACTTCAGAAAGTGACATTTGAATGACAATTCTTCGAAACAAACGTCTATATGAAGAGACAGTATAGCACCACACACATATCCAATTTTCTTCATAAATCTTTCATTGATGAAATGATTTAATTGATGATCTTTGACACTATTCCATTAGGGATTTCAAAATGGTAGCTTTTCTAACACCTTTATTCCTTCTATATTTATTAACCAACAATCTTCTTCTTTTTTTTAAGAGCGCTTTTTCATCTAATAGGGTTATTTGGTCATGATGTCATACAGTTTGCAAAGGAAAGGCAGAATATTTACCTCTTTACTTTTAAATCCTTAATGGAATTTGTTTTAATCATTGTCATTATTTGCTTTTAGTTTGGATTTTTCTTTTATGAAAATGATTGTGGGTTCATTGTTTCATATAATAATTATGTAATCAACTACAGTCATTCTTACTGTTATTTGAATTATACTATCTGTTGGCTCTAAGAGTCCCTCATACTGGCTTTGGGCCTTTTCAAATCACCATGTTAGTCTTTAAATATTCTTTGCTGCCAAGAACAGCAGAGCATTCCCATAACACTCAGGGCATTCTCTGCATCAGACCTGAAATCAATCATTTCTCTAAGAGCCTAAATTATTTTAGTGAGAAATGTTATTTAGAGAAAAGACTTTCAACGGCAAGAGGGATCACTGGTCCTGGGACATTATCGTTTCTTGGCTTCACCAATATAGAACTAGGAAATTTGTGTTTTAAAAATCGTAAGTTCATACTGAGGTTTTAAAGTCAAATTACACACTAAAAATTTTACTTAACATTTTTATTTTATGCTTATATTTAATTTCTCTTGCATTGGAAATCATGGTTTCCAATGACAATAACATAATTACTTATTGACCTTTTACTCTATGATTTAAATACAATGATTTCCATATGGCAAAATCCACTTTATTCCTAAAAATAAATCCACTCTCTGCTGTTTAAAATAATAATGTGGTTATTTTTCACTTTAGAACATATCTCACTAAGGATGCAATCATTACTATATAAAGAAATCACTTGAAGTCCTCTTTTTGTGGCTATATTATTTATATTTAGATTCATTTTCTCAAATATTTTAGTTTGTTTTTAAATGTAGAGACCTTAAAAAATTCCATTGATGATATGTAATCCTATTAATTTATTCTAAAGCCACCCAGTAGAAAACATTTTCATCTGTGTTTATTAAACAGTTAACTATGATTACTTCTATATTCTAAATAAATATTAATGAGATAATTGAAAAAATATATCTGAAGTTCCCTCATTTGCCATATTTTAACAAATAAACACACTATTGAAATCACCACCACAATCATAACACAGAATAATTCCATTACTCAAGGTCACCCATGCTCCTTTGCTGGTGCACTCACTTTATCCTTGTCCTTTAAAGTTGTCAGGCTCTGTAGGCTAGTTTTTAGAAAATTATGTAAACAAGTTATACAAAATATGTGGCTGTGTATAATTTATGTCAGGTACCTCTCACTCAGCATCATCCATATTATTTATATATTAACAGTTAATATGTCTTTATAAATAAGTAGTATTTTAATGTATGAATATATCACAGTTTGTTTACTCATTCACCAGCTGGTATACACCTGGGATTTTGAGGATTTTGATTGTTTCTTGGGGTGTGATATATTTTGTTTTTTGCTTTGTTGTTAGAGATAAAGCTCTTATAAATGTTTACATATAAGTATTTTTGCTTGAATCTGCTTTTATGTCAATTGAATGTTACTAGATATGAGATTATGGGGTTTCATGGTCGACTTATGTACAGCTCCATAAGAAACATTCCCTTTTTTGTTCAAAGTGGCTGTACAATTACACACTCTCAGCAAGAATAAGTGAGAATTCCAGTTGCTCTACATTTGTCAACACATATTGTTAGCATTTTTATTTATTTATTTATTTATTTGCTTATTTATTTTTATGAATCAGAGTCTCACTCTGTTGCCCAGGCTGCAGTGCAGTGGCATGCTCACAGCCACCACAACCTCTACCTGCTGGAGTCAGACAATCCTTCCTCCTCAGCTTTCCAATTAGCTGGGAATACAGGTGTGTGTCACCACGGCCAGCTAATTTTATTTATTGTACAGTCGATGTCTCGCCAAGTTGTCCAGGCTGGAACCTCGGTCTCCCAAAGTGCTGGGTTTGTAGGCATGAGCCACGATGTCTGGCCAATTGTTGGTATTTTTAAAATCATATTTAGTGATGTATTATTTATACACAATAGAATTCACTTTTTAAAAATCTCTTTTAGATTTCACAAATGTATATTCATGGAATCTTCACCAAAATTCATATACAGACTAGTTCTATCTCAGTAAACTCCTCTGTGTTCCTCTGTAGTCAAGCCCTCCCTTATCTCTGTTTCCTGTCTTCCTGGTAACTAAAGATCTCTTTTGTTCTCCTGAGTTTTTTTTGTTTTTTGTTTTGTTTTGTTTTTGCTTTTGCTCTTTCTGAATGTCACATGTAGACATACAATAGTCTTTTGCAATGGCTTCTTACAATTGAAACAATCAATTTGGGATTTATCCATATTGTTGCATTATATCAGTATTTTGTTTGTTGTTGCTGAGCAGTATGCCATTGTGTAGGTGTGCCAGAGTTTGTTACCTTTTCCAGTAGATGTATATTTGCATTGTTCTCAGTTTTTGGCTATTATAATGGAGTTGCTAAATATTTGAGTACAGATTTTCATGTAAATATAAGTTTTCATTTCTCCTGTGTGTGAGTAGAATTGATGGCATTTGATAAGTATATGAATGTTTATATTATTTGCATCTCTAATTTCTTGCCTCATAATTTTCATGGTTTTTTTCTATTTTATTGAACACATGAAACATACTTTCTAATAAGTATTTTAACACCCTTGCTTGCTAATTTTATCATCTATGTCTGGATGTGTTTCCGTTTAATTATTTTCTTCATGGTTAGGAGTTATGTTTTCCTATTACTTTGAATGTTTGATAATTTTTGAGTGGATGTTGAACATTATATAATTTGTGTTGTCAGTTGCTGGATATAGGTTTATTCCTTTAAGTTTATAGCACTTTTTTCCTAATGCTCAGTTACTTTAAAACAGTCTAATCTAATAAGACTTGCCTTTAGGTTTTGTTAGAGTAAGTGTAAGACAGTCTTTATTCTAGGGCTAATTTATCCCAGTAATGAAGTTGTAAGCTTCTGATTACTCAAACCAATGTCCCATGTCTTAGAAGACCTTTTCAAGCTGGTTATTAGAACAGAAAATATTCCCAGCTTAGAAGGAACTCTGAGCATTCTTTATATACAACTTTTTAAAAGTTCTATGCTGGGCCTTGGATAGTTTTCTTTCATACAGAGACCAGTACTCAGATAAAGACTGGAGGAGTTGCCTCCACAAATTACCAGAGTGCCCTCTGTTTAGTTTCATCCTCTCTGGTGTTCTGTCTTGCCTCCTTGACCTCCTGAATTCTGTCTAAGTTGCTTGAAAACTCTCTGAAAGAAAGTGGGCTCACTTCAATTTCTTTCCTTTTCTTGGGGATCAAATTCCTGCACTGTCTGTTGTCCAACCACTGGAAACCATTGTTTTATACATTTTGTCTACTGTCTTGTTATTTAAAGTGAGAGGAGGAATTTGGTCTTTTTTACTCCATCAAGTCTAGAAGTGGACATTCCTAGAATTACTTTTTATTTCCATTTTGCAACTGTTTTCATTGCTAGTGACTTCTGCTTGTTTTAATTTGTTTTAATTTTAGGAATACATTTATCACTAACATAAATTTTTATTTTTAAGTTTTGAGTCAGGGTCTGGGCTCAAGTGATCTTTCCCCTCAGCTTCCCAAGTAACTGGAACTATAGGCATGTGCCACCACACCTGGCTTTCTTTCTTTCTTTCTTTCTTTCTTTCTTTCTATTTTTGTGTGTGTGTGTGTGTGTGGTGACAAGCTCTCACTATTTGTCTAGGCTGATCATGAACTCCTGGGCTCAAGCAATCCTCCTGTCTTGGCCTCCCAAGGTGTGGGGATTGCAGGCATAAGTCACTGTATCCAATCATAATTGTATTTTTACGTTTATATTTTCAAAGCAAAATTATCAAAAAATGAGCTCAATAATTTCATTTTTGCTCTATACCCTCATACTACTCCTTTAGCTAGGCTTTGTTATTTTATGATTTATCCTTTCAGTTTCAGCACAGTTTTCTGAAATTGTCTCATGGTATAAAGACACAACTCTACCAAGATCTATGGAGAGGGCATTTGAGCCAGAGACACTATCAAGTACAAATGTCCTGATCCCTTAAAGAGCCTATCCATTCCCCCCTTTTTTTAAGAGAAGAAATATAGAAAGAAAAGGAAAGGAAAGTCCAGAATGTGGCCAGAGCATTAGAATGAGGAAAGAAATCATTCATTTCAGGTTACAGATGTCAGCAGAAATCTTATCAGATACGGCCTAGAATAAGAAATTTAGTTATTATTCTTAATAAGATTGAAGGTAACTGAAGAATTTTAAGCAGAGGAGTGATGGGGTATGGTTTTCATTCTTAAAATTATCTCTCTGACAAAAGAAGTATGGAGGACAGGCTGTTAAGGAGACAAGAATGGAAGTATGAAGACAAGGTAGGACACCATAGTAAAATCTAGGGGACAGATACTGCTTTTTAAAAGTTCTATGCTGGGCCTTGGATAGTTTTCTTTCATACAATAATGACAATTTTGTTCATATAGGTGACCAGAGTTGAGGCAGAAAGGTGAAAAAAGACTTCAGATTACATTTTTGCATCAGGACAGAAGTCACTGATGAGATTCATGTGATGGAGAAGGGAAGTGAAATACGAATGATTCTTATGCATTTGGCTTGAGAAACTAGGTGCACTGAAATACCTCCAGGGAGAAAGAGGCCTGGTGGAAGGGGATTGGGAGGCAAAGAATTCTGTTTTAGCCATGTCCATTTCAAGGGGGCTGTTAGACTTTCAAGTGCATATATCTAGTAGGAGGTTGGATATATTGTTCTGGAGCTCAGGGACTAGGGAAAGCAGAAAACAATCTGAGAGGCAACAGACAAAGCAGTAAATTAAACTATCCCAGGAAACCATGTATTTGAGAATAAGAGGACAAGACACCCAAGCTCTTAGGACTTATATGCATTCAAAAGTCTAGCAGTGGAAAAGAATGCAACAACAACAACAGAATACTGAGAAAGTTAGGTCAGTTAGATAGGAAAAAAAACTAGAAAAGTATTATGCCAAGGAAGTCAAGAGTAGAATGAAAGTTAAAAAGGAAATGAAATTAACTGTGGCTAACTCAGGTCTGCAAAGAAGAACAAAACAGTCACAAAGAGAAATAGAGATGGAAGCTCAGATGGCCCAGAAAAAGACAGGAAGAAAAGGGCCATGTAATCTTTTCCAGTTCCTGTGATGTTGAGTGATATTTATTACAACTGAGATCTATGCAGTTTCCACCGTGTTCTGCAAATTTTCTTTACTTGACATATTCCAAACAGATTTCACTTTCTCATACTGATGAATCCTAT
>CAUYQG010086884.1:0-17512 GCA_963574415.1 Tarsius wallacei
GCCTTCCAAGTAGCTGGAACTACAGGCGCGCGCTACCACGCCCGGCTAATTTTTTTGATTTATTGTAGAGATGAGGTCTCGCTTGCCCAGGCGGGTCTCGAACCCGCGGACTCAGGCAATCCACTCACCTCAGCCTCCCAAAGCGTGGGATTACAGGCTGAGCCACCGAGCCTGGCTCCATTTGTATTTTTAAATTTATTTATTTATTTTTGTACTGCTAATTCAGTGGTTGTAAGTTTAAACTTGTTTTTGTTTAACCACATATTTAATATATCTATGTGAAATATACCTATGTTTACATATAATATATATTATATATAACTATCAATTTATTGATTTGAGAATGCAAAATTTGTCTCTAACTCCTCTAATCACATTGGACTAATCAGGAAATAATTGAATAACAAATGCATTATGTTATCTAATAAAAAGTCTATGTTTTAGTCAGTTTAGATTAGTATAACTGATATTCTATAGGCTACGTGACTTAAGCAATAAATATTTATTTCTCACATTTTTGGAGGTTGAGAAGTCTAAGATCTAGGAGCCAGCTGGTCCAGTGTCTGATGAGGACTTCTTTCTGATGAGCAGATGGCTATGTTCTCCTTATAGTTTCACAAGGAAGAGAAGAGTATGTCTTCTTATAAGACCATTAATCCTGTTCATGGAGGCCTGACATGGCTTAATTACCTTGCTCATGATGTAATTACCTCCCAAAGGTCCCACCTCCAAATAGCATCATATTGGTGATTAGGGCTTCAATATATTACTTTTGAAGATGGACACTAACATTAAGTCCATAGCACTCCACATTTCAGAAAAGATGAGAGTGACATCTCCAAATATCTTGTCATTCATGATCTATTGGGGAATTTAGAGTATGAATCAGGAATATTGACAAGCCTATTCTCTGCTTTCTCTAACAAATACAGACTGTCCCATCTGTCAGGATTTTTAGAAAGTGTTGAAAATAATTTGTTACACTTGCTCACACATTATAGACATAAGTATGATTAAATTTTCTCATCAAAGTATGAAGAAGCTTTATTTATTTACTTAGTTATTTTGAGATAGGTTCTCACTTTGTCGCCCAGGCTAGAGTGCAGTGGTGTGATCTAGGTTCATAGCAGCCATGACCAGCTAGGCGCAAGTGATCCTCCCACCTCAACCTCCTGTGTAGCTGGGATTGACTATAGGCTAGTGCCTCCATGCCTAATACGGCCAGGGTATTTTCACATTTTTTGTGGATATGAGGTCTTGCTGTGACACCCACACAGGTCTTGAACTCCTGGGCTCAAATGATCCTCCTGCTTCAGTCTCCCAAAGTGCCTAGTTTACAGGCATGAGTCACTGCATCAGTCAAAAACTTTATTTTAAAGGTAGATTTAGCTTTTTAATAAGGAGTAAGAATTTGCTAAGTATCTCTTTAACTCAACCGGTTAACCACACTTTCATCCAACTCATGCTTGATATTCCCTAGACATTTATGTTCTAAATCAACAAAATTATAAAATTCTCTTGAATGTATAACTTAAATGCCAATATAATAAACAGAACAAATAGATGTTAGAAAATACCCTGAACAGGTTTGTTTTGATGAGATAGGCATCTATAATTTCTGTGACAGATTGAATTATTTTTATTCTGCACAAATAAAAGTAAATAACTCTAAGGTTTTGAATAGTTATAGCTAATGCTCCATCTTGGGCAAAACATATCTTTGCATGCATCTGCATATATTCATGCATGTATAAAAGTCTATTTAGAAAATCACTTATAATTAAGAAATTTTTTTGAGAACTATAAGAATACCAGTGTTTTCCTAATATGTTTGCACATTTCAGGACATACAATACTGTTGTCCAAAATTTTATTGGCATTGAGGTATTGAATCAATGTAATATAATAAAGTAGTAAAATAATTAAATATATAAAATACCATAATTTTTTAGAGGAGCTAAAGATCATTTTAATCTAGAAAGAGCAGAGAAGTTTCATAGATAGTGTATAAACTGAATTGTACTTTTATCGATGGATAGGATTTAGAAAAGGGAAAAAAGAAGATAAAGAACATTCCAGATGATAGTATAATGTAATATAAATAGAAAAAAATGAATGTGTAAATAAAATGACAAGAATAAAAATTGGGATACCCCAATAGCATCAACTCAAACTGCGTATGCTACATTGGATTGTAGTATATTCTAGTAGAGATGAATAGACTTTGCAGCTATGTGATTTTCATTTTTCTAGTAATGAAACCCGTTTTTTTTCTGGTGATAGTTACTGTGTCGTCTTCTCTCCAGATGTAAAGAAGAATAAAGGGTCAGATCTATTCAAAGGTCCTGTGCCCCAATAAAGTAATTTGCTTATGGAGAAAAAGGTGAGCCCAATGAGGTCAGTCAGAGTTCCTCTATTTCTGATGCTTGGAAAGAAATAACCGCTGGAATTTCTAGAAAGGAATATTGTTCTGGAAAGATTGACTTGTTCTCAAGCTTAAATTTATTTGGCATCTTAACTTTAATATTGCATCTAAATTTGTTTAAACACAGATTTGTGTATGACAAAGAACTAAAATATAAAAAAAGTTGAGGTAGAGGAAAAGAGCGACAGAGAACTGACAATATAATTTTAGTATCAAATTATATCCTTGATCGATTTTTAATTATGTAAGCCCCAAATCTCCTTCTTACTTACATTGTTTCTTTGACATACAATTTTAAAATAAGCAAACCGTAATATTGGAGTGGTTATATGTGTAGACAAAAATTTGACAACAGGTGAAAAAGTATTTAGTGTATTTAATCAGTCACTAATGATAATAAATTAATTTTTAAACACTTTCCAGTATTTCAAAGTAAATACTCAGGAAGGTGATTTAGTCACAAGAAAGTGTCTAGCTACTGCTTTCTTAAAATATAAAAAGTGGTCAATCAATATCTGTGCAATAAATGAGGAATTAAATGGTCATTCTAGTAAATGAAATACATCCTAATTCTCTTGTTCAAAGAAAATGTTTTTGTGTTCTTATGTGTTTCATGTCTTATTTCTTCCATTTTTCTCTTGATTGTTTCCATTCTAGTGTAGAAGACTTAGACAACTTGTTACAGGAGTTTTCAACTCCACTGTCAGCTTAAAACAACAACCTTGGGTTCTTGTCCCATGACCAAAAAGATTAAGGAACGTGGACACCAAAAGGATGAGTGAAAGAATTTATTAAGCAACAAATCTCTCCAGAAAAGAGAGGAGGCCCAAAATAGGTTACCCACTGTGGGGGAGTGCTCTGGATTTTTCTCTCTCCCTTCTAGGGGTATTCTCATTTTCATCTTATCCACCTCTCATCTTCCTAGCTGATTCTTGGTCCCAGCCTTTACCGTGCATATGTGCCCTTGTCCAAAGTTACTCCGTCTTGATTATTACCCATAAGTACCACAAAAAAGCCCACTGGGGACGGAGGGGGGGGCGTAAAACCTCAGTGCTAATGTCATGCTAATGATATAATAAGCTCAGGTTAAGTTGGGACATTTAGATAAGCTTTTGTGCTTAAAAAATCCCTTTGACCAAAACATCCTGGTTTAAGAGAATGTTCTTAACCACATTTTCAATTGCTAGTTATATAATGGGGGCGGGGCGGGGGCATTCCCACAGGTGTTACTTCTCCTTGAGACTCTCCCTGTCTCTCTCTGTCCAGCCAGTGTCTGAATACCTCCTCTCTCATTCCTCTCTCTGGAGTAGTATCCCTAACTGCTGTTAGGGGAAAGGAGTGATGACCACTCTGGTTTCTTCAAGCTGTGAGGGGGCATTGTTTATGTGGCAGTTAGTTGTCCTATAGAGGATGGTATAATGGACCTCAGAAGAAAGGTTCTGTCATACAGGGCTTCATTTGCATCACCAATGGAAATCTGATGGGCTCAAAGAAACATATTTTATTAGGTTTATTATGTATGAACCAAATATGAACAATACAAGAGAAGGAGCTATTAAGGAGAAAATCCATGTTCACATATGTTAGAGATCCCTAGATAGGATAAAAAGGATTGCTGACAACTGGATTCTGAATCTGCCTGTTCCCTTAAAGTGTCGATGATTTTAATATTTTTGTATGACCTGTATGTTTTCTTCTACCTGGGAGGAAGAGGAAGTGTTAACCCAGAAACAAGTTTTATTTAATAATGAGTATGTTTTGCTGTGAGCCTATCCAATGCTTGACAGTTTTGCAAGACCACAGTAGCTAATGAATTAATGGATGTTTGTTGATTTTCAGTAGCAGCTACTGTGGCCTTCCATCTTTGTTGCACTATATGGACCAAATTATATATATATATATATTTTACATATATTTTATATATATTTTATATATATATGTACATATATATGTGTGTGTGTGTGTACATCTATCTATCTATCTATCTATCTATCTATCTATCTATCTATCTATCTATCTATATTTTAGCATCAGTATTCCAGCAAACAAAAATAAACTTATAATGTATGTTTATAAGGCAGATAACCATTTAAGGCAGAAAACAGCCCCACAAGTGTTCAAAATTAAAGGATCCTTGACAACAATGCTTGGCAATTAGCAATACTGATTAGGATAAACTAAAACTGCAAGCAAAGATAACAATATAATGAGAAAATAATTTATCTCTAAATCGAATGACAGGAGGTTCAATCTTAAGTAATGTGTGACCTCTTCTAGAGGGTCTATTAGAAATTAAACTCCATGGGTAGTTAAAGTCTCCCTGCAAATATGTGTCAAATAAGAGCTGTAATATTTTCTGTTTGAAAGAATCTGGAGGGGAAGGGACTTTGATGTGTTGGGAAAATAAGGAGATCTCATGAAAGATTAATTGTGGGCATTTATCTTTTGTGATCTTGAGTTTGAGAACCCCAATTTCCTTGCATTGGTAGTTGAAAGATCCCTCTGGATTGGTGGAAGAGACTTTCTTCAAGATTCCAGGGTTTCACCCTTGTGCGACGAATCCAAGAGTTTATTCCAGCAATCTTCACTGCTGATGGGGTGGAGAGAACAGTGTAGAGTCTCTCCCAATTTGGGCCTGAAGAAGGAGAGAGAGGGAAGAGCCCTCACCAGTACCAAGTCTCCTGGATTTTGTATACTATTTTACAACATACATATGCCCTTTTTTTGACATGCATGAACCCTCTTTTTCTGTTCTATATTTTCCTTTAAATAACCAATCATTTTACAGCAGGCTTTCCTATACACAATTATTCTCTGTCCTTTATATTCTTTCTTACCAAAAACCCGATTTTATACCAATGACTGTCTTTTTATCTTCTTTTTTACTTTTCTAGCTTTTCCCTTTCCATGTAACCTACATTTATATTTTGAACTGTCCTTAGCAACTTTAATTAAGGCTATTTATATTCTAACATGGATGGCCAGGACCAAAGAGCTGGCACTTGTGTTAATTAAGAAAGTAATTTGGGTTCCAGCACCCTAATATTCACCTCAGGATTTTGGGGGTGATGGTAAACTATGCCAGGCACCTAAGCTGATTCCCAGGTCTCCTCAGTGGTCATTATTTCTGAGCTAGGTATTCCCTCCTTTTCAGAAGAGAACATACCCACTTTCCAATGGTTTTGTGGCTTGTGCAGTGGACAAAGTCTTGGAGATTTAGCTCTTGGGGGCAAGTAGGCTTTTAGTGTCCCTGCAGATTATACCCTTGGCAATAGACACCATTCCCTTAGCAGGATCATTCTTACCAGATCTCTTAAGGGCCCCTGGAGTTTTGTTGCTAATGGTGACTGCCAATTGAGATGCCTTTTTTGGTCCTCTGGTTCTGCAGCCTTCCATGTTGTCACTTTGTTGTTTCTTTAAAACCTCAGCTGAGGAAAAAAAAAAAAAACAAAAAAAAACCTTAAAAGTTCTCTTTTGCCTGGCTATAAAATTTTTGATCATTTCTCTGTTTGTAATGGTTTGATATAAAACCTTTTAGAGTTAATATACCACATGGATGTGAAATAATCTGTCCCTACTTAGTCTAATAAGGAACAGGCCAATTGGTTAAGACTCTTTATAAATTGCTAAATTGCAGTTTCAGTTGTGAGGTGTGGACAATTAGGTGAGAGTGATCAGTTCTCACACTATCGTGCAACAGAAAGAGCACCTGGTATTTCATCTGTCTTGCAGGAAAAGTACTAGGCTCAAATAGTAGCTAGCATCCACAGTTTTACCTGTTTTAAAGTGGGGGTGGGGGAGCTAGCCAGGCACAGCAAGGTGATGTCATTTTCTTTTTATAAAAAACTTTAGCAAGCCAGACATAGCAAACACTGATGCTATCTAGCATTGTTTTTTTTTTGTTTTGTTTTGTTTTGTTTTTTAGCATTTAGTAAAGTTGGAAGATTTTATTAGAGCACTTGCAGGTTTGGTTTGGAAAAAGCAGATTAAAATGGAATAGACTTTTTCTTTAGGATTAATTAACACATGATCCCTTTACTTCTGTTTGGGCAGGGGACTGATAGTACCAGTCTAGATTTAATTTGAGAGATTTATCATAGAAAAAGGGACATGGACTATAATATGTATATATCTTTCCATCCACCTCTCTGAGGGGAGATTGGTTGAGACATGGTAAAAGCCTGTACATAGGGAACCTCAGATTATTTGCCATTACATCTACAAAAAAGGTCTAATTGTAAGATTGTATTGTAATATATATTTCCTTTTGTAGGCCAGGTTTCTTTGTCCTGTATTTTGTAACCTGGCCATGCCTGGGTGCAAAAGAATTTAAGGTGCTTTTTTCTTCAGAGTTGGAGGATCAAAGGAGTCTCAGGTGACAAGAGTGCAAACTGTAGATGCAAATGGCCTGTTGCCCACCTGAAATGACAGGGAGGCAAAAGAAAGGCGTCCCTTCACTTTTCCTCTCTTTGACTGACATGTATGAGTGGGATCAAAGGAAGAAGGATACCCACCCACACTCCCTGTCCTCAGATACTTATGATGTCCCCATAGATGTAAGCATGGCCTCCATCCATGTGTGTGGGAGGGATTGTGTTGACAAAACTTAATTGTGCTTACCTGTGCAAGCTCCAGTCTCTCGCCCCCAACTAAGACATCCTCTGAACCTCCTAGATTTTTGGCCTTGTTGCCTAGTTGGGTCTTCCCATATGGAAATCTGAAAGATGCATTGGAGTACTTGAATTTGAGTTAGGATACTCAGAGGCAGTGATGTGGATACTGGAGGAAGGCATATGCATCTGTTCATGCATGCACACCTGAGGGGTGGGCGTGAGTTGGATCAGTCACATAAGTAACATACACACCAGTTTTTACATAGGCATTTCCCTCCTTTCATTTCCTTGAAAAGTATCAGTATACTGTTGGTCAGTTGCCAGCACCCAGAAAAATGAGAAGGGTTAATTTATAGGTAGAACCCTCCTTTTCTGTGTGACCATTTAAACTGAGGGCATAAAAAGTGTCTGAGGAAGGTATACAGATCTATTGAGTTTCCTTAATGACTTTGACACATTGTAGCCTTTATTTAGCAAGATATTCTTTTTTTTTGGATTAGAAAATATAGTTTAGTTAAAAGTAAATTAGAGAGATAGAGAGAGAGAAAGAGAAGATCACCTTCCCAAGGTAGGGGAGGAGGACCAAAGCCAGGAAGCATGGCAACAGTCATAGCTCAAAGAGCACATGGTCACACCAGAGTCTAGCAAGGCAATGGCCCTGGCAAGACATTCTTATGGAAGTATCCCTATTCCACATATTATTTTTATAATTACAGATGGGACAGTCTAATTAGAATTTAGGTCTTAATGAGGTGAGCAAATGGGCTATCTGAATTTTAAGGCATAAGGTTAGTAGTATTACAAGAGAGAAAAGTTCATATTGCCTTAATAACTTATATCCTGAAAAGTCTCTTAAGCAGGTGGATAAAGCTTGAAGGGCTAAAATATAGCTTTGAATCCAAATTTGCCTTAAACAAACAAAAAAATCCTTTCGTTTGTTGGGGTGCAGTGATTTGGCTCCACAAAATTCTATCCAAAAGGAGAAAATTAAGGACTATGTAGGTGCATCCCCTCACATTAGCAAAACTATGTTGGTCCCTGACATAAAAGAAGCAGCCTATATGTAATGAAGGAAAACAACCTTCCTTAGCTTTTTTCTCATTTCCCCCTAGTTTAAAAAATGGCAAAAACAACATTGCTTCTTGTCACATTCCCTATATCTAAAACACATCCTATCAAATACCAGCATTTCGTCACATTGCATAAAACTTTCTGACATAGGATGCAACAAAGGGATAGGAGCTAGGACAGCTTTGAAAGGAAGAAAATGTGACAGGAAAGATTGGAAGTCTTTTGCCAACACCCTACCGGGCAGTCAGAAATTGAAATTGATCTGAGAGCCTTCGGATTACACCAAGGTTTAGCTGTGGCCAAAAACCTTCAATTACTTCCAAACTTAATCCAGCTTCACACAATGGCTAGACATCCATGAAAGGAAACCAGGTGGGAACAGAGCCAACATTCCCAACACCTGAGGGCGATAGGGGACTGACTAAGCCCTTTCCAGCAAGCCTGTCCTCTGTGACTTGTAGAATAGCAGCCTTTCTATCCATTTTAAGAGGTTGACAGAGGCCTGTGTTGGTTTTGAGAGAGAAGAAATTACTTTGAAGACAGGAAGACTCAGAAATGAAAGTAAGGAGACAGGTCTACTGCGGGGGGCCAGCCTCTGCAGGTTTCGGGAGTCCCTGGGAGGTGCGGCGGCGTCGGAGAATCTGTAGGGATAGATATTAAAAGAAAGAAAGAAAGAGAGAAAGAAAGAAAGAGACTGGACTCCTGTTGGTGCAGAAGCCGTTTAATGGAGGTTTCCATGCTCCTTTTGTCCTAAATTTTCACGGGTTAAATCACAAGACTTTCACGTGAGCACAAAGCCAGGTGGATGAGGGGAGTCCCCCACCCACCAGGTGTTTCCTCAGGCAGGAGGAAGAACAAACCCAAAATTGTCTTACTGTTCCCCATGTTTGGTTAATGTTCCTCAAAAGTAACATAACAATCTTTCCTATTACCACAATGTTTCTAATAATCAATAACCTTTAAATCCCTTACACACACAATACCTTATGCAATGACTAACTTATCCTAATAACTTTCTTATTCTATGCTAATTAGCACAAGCCCTAGCTACTATGCTAAAGTTCCAACTGCATGGTTGTTATGACAACTCTTAACAAATATAGCTTAAACTGGTTCCTAAAGAATGTGGCCCAGTCCAAAGATCATGCTGGGCTCTCTTCAAAATTAACACAGCATTCTATTCCGTAAAAGCAATATCCTAAATAATCACTAACCTAAGATTACTAAACTTAAACAATTCTTAATATTAAAACTACCTATCTTACAATTCTTCTAAGTACATTGTATAAGCTTAACTTAATTCTACTAAACCCAAAACGTTACCCTAATTATAGCTAAAACTGGTTTTAAAAGAATGTGGTCCAGTCCAGAATATAGGCTGGGCTCTTAGGAATGTGGCCCAGTCCAAAGTACACAGTGGGCCACTTCTCGGAACAACTGATTACAATCTCTTAACAAAATGGCTGCTCTAAAATATTATTCTCTATATATCTATACTAAACTTAAACATCTGATTCTAATACAAAAAAGCTTGCAATTATATTAAGGCTCTCAAATGTGACCCGAATTTGAACAGCTTGTATAAGGGCCAAAACCACCGTCTGTGAGAAACGGGAGCAATGAGTTTCCAAAGTTAACCATGCCTGTCATAGTTTCAGAGCCTCATGCTTAAATCATCAGAGTTCTTTCTGGCAAAATATGCCAAATGGTAAAAGGGGGAGGGAATGGGGTCAATGGCTCCCAAACACATCCTAGTGGTCTCGGGGTCCAGGCCCTCCCTGATCCCTAACGCTCAGTGGGCCTCTGTGGTCGGCTCCCAACTCTCTACTTTCACTTATCCTTCTGAATCCATCAATCCAGTCTCAGCACCAAAATGTTGCAGGAGCTTTCAACACCACTGTCAGCTTAGACCAGCAACTTCACGTTCTTGTTCCATGATCAAGAAGATTAAGGCACCAAAAGGATGAGTGAACGAAGGAGTTTATCAAGCAACGAAGCTCTCTAGGAAAGAGAGGGGCCTGAAATGGATTACCTGAAGTGGGGAGGTATACTGGATTTTTCTCACGCCCTTCTAGGGCCATTCTTCTCATCTGCATCCTATCCACCTCTCACCCTCCTAGCTATTTCCTGGTCCCAAACTTTACTGTGCATATGTGCCTTTGTCCAAAGTTACTCCATCTTGATTATGACCCATAACTACCACAGAAAAGCTCACTCAGGGGGAGTAAAACCTCAATGCTAATGTCATGCTAGTGATATTATAATAAGCTTAGGTTAAGTTAGGACACTTAGTTAAGTTATTGCGCTTGCGTTCAAGTGGCAAAAATTCTCTTTGAACAAAACATCCTGGCTTAAGAGTATGTTCTTAACCACATTAACCACATTCTTAATTGTTAGTTACATAATGGGTGCGGTACAGGGGCATTGTTGCAGGTGTTACTTCTCTGGAGACCCTGCCTGTATCTGCCTAGCCAGCATCTGACTACTCCTCTCTCATTATCATTATTTGAATGAAAAAACAATACTATAAATGATATGTATGACAAAGGAAATATTAGTGTTTGACAAAAATAAGTGAAACAATAGAATAATAAACTATTCTATAAAATAGTGGCAGGGAAAAATATAAATACAGAAATTTGCTTAATAATCTAATAGATATTCAAGTGCTTAATGACCAGATCAAAGAATAAACCTTTATTTTATAAAAAAGACAGAATGTGCCGGGCTCGGTGGCTCAGCCTGTAATCCTGCACTTTGGGAGGCCGAGGTAAGTGAATTGCCTGAGCCCGAGAGTTCGAGAACCCCGGGGCAACTTGGTGAGACCTCATCTCTACAATAAATAAAAAATTAGCCGGGCTTGGTAGTGCACACCTGTAGTTCCAGTTACTTGGAAGGCTGAGGCAGAAGGATCGCCAGAGCTCAGCAGGTCGAGGCTGTGGTGGCCGGGAGCGTGCCACTGTACTCCAGTCTGGGCGACAGAGTGCGGCTCCAACTCAAAAACAAAACAAAACAAAAAAACAAATAAAAAAACCCAATGCAACTATAAGCTACTGAGCAGGAATGGTATTAGGAAGATCAATCTTACAGCTTTTGCTAGAGAATTCAGAGAGAGAGAGAAAGTTGAAAAAGGTACCTTTGTAGGTTCAGGGGAGAGTAACCTAGGTATATTGAATTGTCACAATTTCTCTGCTAGTTTAGTGTAAGTTCAGAGGCAGTATATTCTTTTTTTCTTTGAATATCTCTGGTGCAATATCAAAGTGTTTAATCAGCAAAGGTGACAGCTGGATTGGCCTATAAAAGTCTTTTTAAAAGCATGTGGATTAAAAAGAAGACTGGTCAGGCTTAACGGGGATCTTCAGTTACAGACTTACAAGGTCCAAGTTAAGGGTCTTTCAGACTCTTAATCTGGTGGCATCTTCTCATTCAGGTTGTTGACAGAATTCAGATATTTCAGGTTAAGACTGAGGTTTCAATTTCTATTCTGGTTGTCAGCCAGAGACAATTCTAGTTGTATATACCAACTACATTCCTGGCCAAATGGCCACCTCCACCTCCAGCCAGAAACAATGTGTTGAACCTTTCTTAACGCTTCAAATCTTTCTGATCTTTCCTGCCATCAGCCTGAGAAAACTCTGCTTTGTAAGGGTGCATGTGATTAGATTGGGCCAGCTAGGACAATCTCTTTATCTGAAAGACAATAAATTAGTAAAGTTAGCTACATCTGCAAAATCCCTTTTGCCATATAATGTGAAATAATAATAAGAGTAACACCAGGGCCAGAGGCCATCTTAAAATTTTGCCTAACATGAAGAAAATACATTTTTAGACTGATTCTGTTGTTCAAATTAATTTAATAGCAGAATTATGGTTTTACTTTTAAAATATTTTTTCTCAAAAAGTCAAATTTTTACTTTTTAGAATTTGTATTCATCTGTTTTTTGGTCAATTCACAGGGTAAATGTTCTTTATTGTTTTCAAGAATTGCATACATATTAATGAGATTTTAACTCATTGGTTTTCATTTTTTATAAAAGACACAGACATACTTGCTAAATGAAAACTTACATCCTTTAGATGTAATCTAATTGGTATGTTTAAGTATATGAATGAAAGCATGTTTACACGTATGCTTTGATAGATATGCACACATTGATAAATTTGCATACCCATGCATTTATGTGTTAGAATAAAAAGAAGTATAGTTCTATGAAAGGTTTTAAATATTTATTTTTCAAGTTGGTAGTTTACATAGAATACCACTGAACATTTCAGAATATTTCTGTGCTAAATCATTCCAGTTTATAAAATTCTATATATGGTATGTTAAGAGTTTCAGTCAAAGCTTATATTCATCTAACAAAGTAAGAAAATGGAAAATTTTCCTAGTACTAATGTTTCTTGTATTCAGCAATGAATTGTATTGTTTAAATATTCAGTTTTTACTTAAGAATTCATAAATTTATTCAAAATCTCTGTCAAAAGTTATTCAAGATTCAAAATGAAGGGAGCACCATTACATTAATTCCCAATGATGAAATATTTGAAATATTTGATAATTCTGGCCCTAATTGAGCATTTATATGTGAATTATCAGGCAATTATAGGGCAGTCAAAAATTGTTCTGCTATTCATAAAGGATGTGTTTGAACTATTATATTAATTCAGTTTATATAAAGAATGAACCAAGATGTCAGTCTAAATATAAAGTCACTATATTTTCTGAATTATGTTCTTTGCCTGTCTTAAGTTAGCAATTTAATAGAATAATTGAAAAGTTTTAGAGCTAGCCAGGCATAACCTTAAAGAAATAATTTTAATATTTTATAATATAAGTAGACACATTCATTAGTAATGAAAGTGGCAAGATATATTATTGAATTACAAGACAGAATAATAGTGAATTATGGCAAAATTGAAAGTGGGCCAAAATTTTCCATAGAAATATGCATTTATATAACTTAAGAAGATCTGAAGAAGTATTTTAAAGTTAAAAGTTTCAGCAGATAATAATGACAAAAAATTAGCCTGGGAATGGTGGCTCACACCTGAAATCCCAACATTTGGGGAGGCGCAGTGGGAGAATCACTTGATCCTAGGAGTTCAAGACCAACTTAGGCAATATAGTGAGACCTTGTCTCTAAAGAAAAAAAACTAGACAAAAAGTTGAAATATATTTTCTATAATTATGGCAATCAGAAAACACTACCAAACACAAAAACCCCAAATGATTTGATTATAGTAGTTTATAAGTGTATTTTATAGTACATATTTTAACATTCCAAAGACTTTGGATGTTCCAATTTTAACATGCTTACAAATATGTGCTTAATTGTTTCAAATGTATGAATTATTTTTCTCAGTATTGGTCTCGTATCTTAATCCAGTGGAATGACCTTTGGGTCCACAGTTTAAGCTACAACTGTTTCTGATCATCCTCTTATTTAAAAAATTCAAATAAAAATGACAATGACTATACTGATGAGACCAAACTTTTTTAGACTAGCTCAACAAATTACACATGAGCTCTCTATTTACCCAAATTTTTTTGAAAGCCATTTTAATTGCCAGTAAGATGGTACTGCATAAAACACAAAAAATAGCAATCAAGTAATCATTACTTTATTGTTGTTTCTTGAAAGAGCATAATGCATAGATGATTTAAGGGACTTGGGCTTCTTTGGTGAATTTCAAACACGTAAATATGGCATAATGTATCCTATGAAAATGTATTTAAGTTTATTAACCAATACTTTGAAATGGTGGAATATTAAATGAAATTCCCTTTTGGTTCATGAAGAAGGGAGAGGGTTCTGTTACTTCACACTGGCTTTTAAGTTCAGCGCTAGGATGCACACTTTGCCCTCTTTGCTTAACCTCATTGCCTGTCAGTTTTGCTTTTCACATTTGAGGAATAAAACTCTCAGAATATTAGTAACCCAAGAGACTTTATTTCATATTTTAGAAGCTCTCCATTTTTTATAATCTTATAGATTTTCTATTTAAGGTCAGTTATTATATTATGAGTCACATCTCTTAAACATTAAATATAGCCATCTTTATCTCTGCTTCACCTGAGGGGCCAGTGTGACATGCTTATTACCCAGAATATAAATTGCTCTTTAAAAGGAATTTGATTTATTTGGCTTAAAACAACTTTGATATTTAAATTAAACACAGCCTTAATTAATTTTTTTTTTCTTTAAGAGGAAAGGCAATGATGCTTCAATATTACTAGAGGGAACTAGATGTAATTACATCCACTGTCTCTGAGATGAGCCAATTTTACTTTCACATATTATTAAGAAATAAGTTAGTAAATATTCTGGCAACTACTTTATAAGTTATCTATATGTCTTTTATTAAATCCATGTTTTAATTTCTAGTGTAAACCCTTTTATTTGTGTAATTATGAAACTACTTAATTTTAGTATGTCTTTGGTGAAAATAATTTTAGTTGTTCTTAGCTAGTTTTTATACATTACTTATGTTACTTTATTATTAAACTTTTGAGACACATTTCATTACCTGACACAAAATTAATTTGTTTCAGTAAATTATAACAGTAAAAATGTTAACTTTGTGCATACATATTTGATGCCCCTTGTGATTATGAACTTTTGGGAATGATAATTTAAACCTTATCACCGTTCTTTTATAAATGTGCATCTATAGGGCTATCACATAATCTTATTTTTTTAATCTATAAATGGAATCAAGTAGATATTTAAATTAACACAAAGCTTAGCATATTGTTAACAATAAAAATAAAAGCTATTATTTTTGTTATTTTATATTTATTTATTATTATTTTAAATTATAAAATATTTTTTATTAAAAACTGCCTAAAGTTTCTTTGAAAGCCCAGTTTATTTATTTATTTATTTTTTAGAATTTTACTGCATTCACAGGCACATACTTTCAATGATAATTTCTACTTCTGCTCACCAAAATATGAGTGCTAAAAGTGAAAAAAATTAAAAATCAGGAATTTATAATCATGGAATTTTTTAACATATCTTAAAGATCATTTCATCTAACACCTTCATCTCTGAAACAAAAGCAAGTTATTGAAGGTCTGTAACTAGCTATTAGCAGAATAGTATTTAGAACTAAATTACACAGGTGACGCAAACAATGTATCTAGAATGCCAAAACACTCTACAATATATGTTATTCTTCAACTTTCATTAATGTTCTTTAAGTAGCAATATAGTGCACATCATTTTCGATGAATTAGTGAAAATTTTTATTCAAAAACTTATTTAAAATTTCTTACTCTATTACATTAATGGAAATGCGTATACTTCAAATTTTTCTCTAATTCTTTTATTTCTTCATTCTCTATTGATTAAATATTACAAATAATTAAGTATATTTCCTTACCCAAATTAAAGTAACTGAACGTGTAGTTGCTGGGAAATTAGATTTGCTAAATCTGTCACAGGAGTTTAGAACCTAATTTATATAATATTGTGTTAATTTTCAATTGCTGTGTAACAACAAATTAGCCCTTAATTTTGTGGTTTATAACAACAATATTAATTATCTCAGTTTCAGTGGGTTAGGAAACCAAGTGCCACTCTAGGTCATCACTAGGCTGCCTTCAAGGTGCCAGTTGAACCGGCAGTGATCATATGGCTACTGACAAATAAACCCTTCTAAAATCACAGGTTGTTGGCTTTAGTCTTTTGTTGACCCCTTACTGTGTGGACATCTCTATAGGAAAAGAGAGAGAGAGAGAGGAGGAGGAGGAAGAGGAGAAGGAAAAAAGAAGAAAGGAGGGCAGGGAGTGGGGAGAACAAGCAAGCAAGATGAAAGTAATAACCTTTGGCAAACTAATCTTGCATTTCATAACTTTTGCCATTTAATAATTTTTGGAAGTAAGTTTCTAGTCCCTGCCTATACTCAAAGATAAACTATTATACAAGTTTATTAACATTAGGGGTAGCTATTATAATATTAGGGAGCTATTTCAGAAGCTGCCTACCCCAGATATTATATTATAAATAAGAAGATTGGCTTTACTCATTTCTAAAACTCAGAATACAGTTGCCATAATCATGTATTAGTGGCTTTATTTTTAAAAAGTGTAAAAAGGTTTTATTTCAATACCTCACTTTTATTTTCAGTAGTTGAGCTCCCTGATACTCATTGAAACTTTCTTTTTTTTTTTTTCATTTAGTTGAGGTTAGTGAAATACAGGGGTGAAAGTGATATTTGGGTAGTAATAAAAACTTGGAATAGTCTCTCTTGTGCCAATCATAAAGTTAAGAATCTTTTATATCTTCTGCTTTTCTTTGCTTGTTATGTGCTGCATTCATTTTAAACTACAAAACTCACTTTATCACTTTGCAACTTTTTTTGTGACTGACACCTTAAACTCAATTTAGCACAGTGAGTTGCGGAAAATTTCTTTAGATTTCAAAAGTAAAAATCAAACCTGTAACCTTTAATACACATGAAAAGCTAGAAAATATTTCATCAGTGTGTTTTTTTAATTTAACCAAACCAAACCAAATTTTCTCTTTTATAATGTAAACCAAATGGATTGCTTTTCTAATTCCAAGTAGTAGATTCATTAATAGAATATTGAAAATGCAGTTCACACAGATGAGAATTTAAGACAAGAACAATGAATGTATTAAAGTAGAAGCCAGTAATTTTAGCAATTATGATATTTAATATATAAAAATTAGAAGAAATATTTAACTAAAACTATACATAAAATTAGCAAAAAAGTTTTTGTTGGTAGGGAAAACAATAATGAATTTTATAAGTATTTTGTAATAGGTGACTTTTATTTTATGTTTGCTTTGAATTTTATATTTATTTTATATCATGGGCCATATAATATATTAACTGTCTTATTTACATAATAATTATGGAAATGCTACCAGTATGAAGTAAAACAATGTAATTAAAGCACTGCCTTAGAGCTCTCTTATGAATACCCTCAACAACAGCAGTACATGCAGTTTGAGAAGACAAATATCTATTTCCATCTGTATACTAAAACAGTTTGTTCTATTATTTGGTTTGTACTTAGGTGAGAAATTCAGGCTTATGTAAAAATATTAGAAAGGGAAAATACACTGAAAGAAAAACAACTAGCCGGGCTCGGTGGCTCAGCCTGTAATCCCGCGCTTTGGGAGGCTGAGGTGAGTGGATTGCCTGAGCCCGCGGGTTCGAGACCCGCCTGGGCAATTTGGCGAGACCTCATCTCTACAATAAATCAAAAAATTAGCGTGGTAGCGTGCGCCTGTAGTTCCAGCTACTTGGAAGGCTGAGGCGGAAGGATCGCCGGAGCCCAGCAGGTCGAGGCTGCGGTGGCCGGGAGCGGCCACTGCACTCCAGCCTGGGCGACAGAGTGAGACTCCAGCTCAAAAAAAAAAAAAAAAAA
>CAUYQG010086889.1:0-29349 GCA_963574415.1 Tarsius wallacei
AAAGAGGACTGGATTAAAAAAATGTGGTATATATACACAATGGAATACTACACAGCCATAAGAAAGAACGAAATCATGAATTTCGCAGCAACCTGGATGGAACTAGAGTCCATAATACTGAGTGACCTCTCACAGAAACAAAAAACTAAGTATCACAGGTTGTCACTCATATAGTAGACCTTGATCATCCAACGTACTACCACAAGAAAATGACTGACAGTAGTGGGAAGCTATGGGGGGGCGATGGGATTAATGGTGATAAATATCTTTCTGGGGATGGAGAGACACCTCTTATCATCAAGGGTGCCTGAACGAAGCAATTTTGTATACCTAACCCCTAACTGTACCCCATAATACCATAATAAAAAAAATTAAAAAAAAAAAAAGGGCTTCTTGCAAAAGGCAAACAGCTTTGGGAATGGTAATACTTTATCAGAGATGAGCTGACAGTTGTCTGAGTACATAGCCCTGGGTGGAATCTAGACAGAAAAGAAAAGAGAGATATTGAGGAGCTGAAGGCGATGCTCATCCATTTTGTCCACTTAATGACAAAGAATAATTGACCTATAATTAGGTAAACAAAAGTATAATTAGGTAAATAAACGAGGTAAATAGAAGTATTATATAAATGTATAGCATGATCCATTTTCTTGTATACCTAGGAAGAATATCAGAAGATTTCATACCTATTAACAATGTATGAGTAGTGAAGTTATGCGTGAATTTTCCCCCATTTTTGCTTTTATATATTTTCTAGATTTCCCTCAGTGAATATGTATTAAGTTTTCAATAATTCAAAAACAGTAAAGGTAACCTCTAAACCTTTGTCCTTCTTTTCCACCAGAAAGGATATCTTTCTCAATGGCCCTTCTTTTCCCTTCCCAGGCCACTGTTCACCAGAACAAAATTTCACCTGTCTCACAGGCCTTCTTGGCTCCAAGGTGTCCTGCACACAGCTGCCAGATTAAAACAGAGCTCAGACCACGTAACTGCACAAGCCAGCCCCTGCCCAAGCAGTTACTCTCCTGGGCCACGAGTCTAGGCACACTTCTCAGGTGGGAGAAGTCAGGAATCCCGGAGAGCAGGTGTGTGAATCCTGGGTGGTTTCCAGAGTCACTGAGTTTGCAGCTGGGACAGAGCTTGCTAGCCCTTAGGACCCAGGAGATCTGTGGGTGAGGTTAACCTTACAGGGAAGCAACTTCATGAATAGCGCCTTTTGACTGCAGTCAACAGAGCCAACCCTGTCACCCCAGGGCCCCAGAAGTGAGTTAGGGGTCTAGCCAAAAACAGCCCTCTAAGTGATGACAGTGAGTGTCCCCAGGTGGTTCCCAAGTGCCTGGAGCTCTTTCAGGTCCTCAGTTTCCACAAGAAACAAAGCAGTAATAGCACAGGTTAAGTCAGGGCTGCCTAGAGAAAAGAACCTCTCTCCCACCCCCCACATGCTTATAAACAAGCCTCTGGGAAGTTGGATACACTCTGGGAAAACACCAAGGGCATTTATCTTAATTACACATTTTTCCTGCATTAGTCTAAAAAACTTTCACTGGAAAGACAGTCTGCTTAATGTACAGTCTGCTTATCAAATCACGCAGCATCAGTAAACATTAGTCTCTCACAGCCGGGTCCATTTCAGTGGGTGCAGACTGCGAGGAATCTGGGATAATGAATTATTTCTAAATGGAGAGAGCTTGTTGTGAAGTAGGATGTATCCAGGTTTGTAAAAGAATGTGGAAAATATTTATATAAATACATTTTTTAAAAGAGTGGAGCATGTACACTGCTTAACGTAGTAACACGTAATAATTATTTGTACAATGTGTGTGTCCACATGTACTTTGCAGTTTTTTCAAATTATTTTCTATGACAAGCATGTATTGTTTTTGGAAATATGTAAGAACATTTATGCTTTTAGAAATTAAAAGTAATATAATTCACCAACACAGCCAGGTATGGTGGTACATGCCTATAGTCCCAGCTACTTGGGAGGCTGAGGCAGGAGGATTGCTTGAGGCTAGGAGTTTGAGGCCAGCCTGGGCGATATACCAAGACCCCATCTTGTTAAAGAAAAAAAAAAGGGAGGGGAGGCAAGACAAAAACTGTGATCTTGCTTTTTGGTTTTATATAAGTTTCTTTTTGCATAAACATTATTAACATTTTTTAATGTTGCATATATTATTTTCCTACCCCTATATTAACATGAATTCATACTATATTCAAAAAGCTTCCTAGGCTAAAATGGGATATCTCTATCTTTGCTATACTTTTTGTTAACAACTAGTATTAGTGGCTTTAACAGGTTTGTCTTTGTAAGCTAAGGATGCTGTTTGGTGTGAAATTGTTTTAGGGTTTGTACCCCCAAAGTACACATGTTTTTAATATATATATATATATTATTGGTAAAGGTTAGGTTCTCTAGCCTCATCCAAATAATAAAAATTTTCTGGGTATTAATTATTTAATATCTAGTTGAATAGCCAAAAGCCTGGAACACAGTGAAGATTCTTGCTAGGTCTGAAGATAGGTGGTCAGTCGGGGTATGAAAGGGCATCCACTCAGTTCTGATTTCCTGATTTATTTTATTTTGAGTCAGGGTCTCACTCTGTTACACAGGCTGGAGTGCAGTGGCACAGTCATGGCTCACCACAGCCTAAAACTCCTGGGCTCAAGCAATCCTCCCACCTCAGCTTCTAAAGTAGCTGGGACTATAGAAACATGCCACCACACCTGGCTAATTTTTTCATTTTTTATTTTTTGTAGAGACAAAGTCTTGCTATATTGCCTAAGCTGGTCTTGCATCCCTGGCTCAAGCAATTCTTTCATTTCGGCCTCCCAAAGTTGCTGGGATATAGGCATGAGCCACCGTGCCTAGCCCTGGTGTTACTATTTTAATACCACCTAAACGAGTTTCTCAAAATTTAGAAACCTGGACACAAAGAAAAAACCAAAGACTATTTTAAAAATCAACTTTATTTAATATAATTTTTATGAAGTAAAAATTACCTCTTAGTGTACAGTTCTATGAATTTTGACAAATGTATACAGTAGTGTAATGGCCACCATGATCAAGATACTTAGTACTTTCATCACCCCCAAAATACCTTTGTGTCTCTTTGTATTCAACCCCTCTTTCCACTGCCATCTCTTGTCAACTACCAATCAGTTTTCTCTCTGTTACGTTTTTCCTCTTCCTTAATATTATATATTATGCAGTATCATAGCCTTTTGAATCTGTATGCTTTCACTTATACCATAATTCACTTGAGATTCATTCACTTTGTTGTGTGTATCAATACTTTTTAAAATTGTGGATTAGTATCGCATTGTGTGGATATACTACAGTTTTTTAATCCATTCACTACTTGAAGAACATTTGAAAAACATTGTTTCCAGTTTTGGGCTATTATGAATTGGGTTGTTATAAGCATTCTCTTGTAGGTTATTGTATATACATAAGTTTTCTCTTTTTTGTGGGATACCTATTAATGGAATTACTGGATCGTGTGGTAAGGGTATGTTGAACTTTATAAAAAACAGTCAAATGCTTTTCTTTTTGTTTTGTTTTTTTGAGTTGGAGTCTTACTCTGTCGCCCAGGCTGGAGTGCAATAGCATGCTCATGGCCACCACACCCTCAACCTGCTGGGCTAAGGTGATCCTTCCACTTCAGCCTTCCAAGTAACTGGAACTATAGGCATGTGCCACCACGCCTGGCTAATTTTTTTTTATTTATTGTAGAGATGAGGTCTCACCAAGTTGACCAGGCTGGTCTTAAACCTGTGAACTCAGGCAATCTTCTCACCTCGGCCTCCCAAAGTGCTGGGTTTATAGGCATGAGCCACTGCGCCTAGTCAGTCAAATGGTTTTCAAAAGTGGCTGTACCATTTTGCATTCCCATCAGGAATGTATGAGAGTTCCAGTTGCTCAACATCTTTGCCAGCATTTGTTGTTGTTTTTAGTCATTCTAATACACAAGGCTCTTGCTTATTCACAAGGCTCATAGTTATTCAAATGCATTTCATCTGCATTTCCTTCATAACTAATATTGACATGTTTTCATGTATTTACCTATCAACAACATATCTTCTTTGCTAAAGAGTCTACTAAACTCTGCCAATTTTAAAAACAATGCTATTTGCTTTATTATTATTGTTTAGATAGTTCTTTATATAGTCCAGATTTTAAAAGTCTACCAAATATATGTTCTGCAAATATTTTCTTCTATTATTTGCTTGTCTTTTCATTCCCTTAACAGTGTCTTTTGAAGAACAGATGTTTTAATTTTATATGGTTTAATTTATCATTTTTTCCTTGTATGAACCATACTTTGGTGTTATTTCTAAGAAATCTTCATTTAACCTAAGTCCATAAAGGCTTTCTCCAATATTTTCTTTGAGAAGCTTTGTTGTTTTCAATTGTACACTTAGATCTGATTCATTGTGAGTTGATTTTTGTATATAATGCCAGGCATGGATCTAATCTCTCTTTTTAAAATTTGGATGTCCAATTGCCAAAACCACTTTGAATGACATGTACATGGGTTTACTGGACAGTTAAGTACACATATAATTAATTACAATGTGTTTACCAATGTATCCCTGATAAATCTTTCCATCATTCAAGCAATTCTCAAGTACTTGCTATAGTGTAAGATACTGATCATGAATGACCACTACCTTAAGGTGTTTACCATCTAGGATAGGAGAAATAGATATCAGTGGTATATAACTACAGTGTGATGCAGGGAGAAAGAAACAAGCTGCATATCTTCTACCCAAGCATAAAATCTGAATTATCTCATGATTCATGTCAAGAGTCTACTAGAGTTTTTATGAAGAAGCTATATGATAGGCTAAAAATGGAGGTGATCGAGTAACTGACCTTTGAAAAACTGGCTGTTAGCCGGGCTTGGTGGCTCAGCCTGTAATCCCGCGCCTTTGGGAGGCTGAGGTGAGTGGATTGCCTGAGCCCGCGGGCTCGAGACCCACCTGGGCAAGCGAGACCTCATCTCTACAATAAATAAAAAAATCAGCCGGGCATGGTAGCGCGCGCCTGTAGTTCCAGCTACATGGAAAGCTGAGGCGGAAGGATCGCCGGAGCCCAGCAGGTCGAGGCTGCGGTGGCCGGGAGTGGCCACTGCACTCCAGTCTGGGCGACAGAGTGAGACTCCAACTCAAAAAAAAAAGAGAGAAAAAAAAGAAAAAAAAAAAAAGAAAAACTGGCTGTTGTGGGATGTGGCAGAAATACCAAGTCAGAATATTTGAATGCTTCCTTATAAATGACAGGCACCTGAAAATCTAATTGGTGTTGTGGAAATGCTGGTGAGTTAGTGAGAAACTTGATCTTGGCAACAACTCATTTGGTGGCTTTAGTCAAGTCACTTCATCATTCAGGGCCTCAATTTCCACATCTATAAAGTGAGAAACTTGGACCAGGTACTCTACGTGTTCCTTTCCGGAAGAAAAATGCAAACATTTGGAAGTTTGATGCTACAGCATTGAAACATGGAAGGTTACAATCCCATCAAGTGAACAAATAGATGACAGACTGAAAGATATAATTATTGAACCCTTAGGCAAATATAATCTATGAGTGACAAAGGGATAAAAGGATATTTCTTGTAAGTCAAAATTAAGCCTGGCTTACATATCACATTTTTTGAGAGGGAAAGAGCATTCATGAGAAAATGAATTAGTAGACATTAATATTTTCAAAACCCTGTAACAGGATCTATGAAAAGTGTTATTACAGTATTTCATTTACATCAATGATAACTCAGTTTTCTCCCATTATGTCCAGGGACATGCTTAAGAGACAAAGTAAAAGGCATGAAAATAAAAAGTGTTTTTCAGGATGACAAGCTAGAAAGGGCAGAGATTCCATCAAGACATTGGCCTTAATTTGAATTTTTATGTGTCATGTGGAAAAGAATAAAACATATTAAACGTCTCTAGTTTGTGAATTTCAATCTAATGGCAACAAACATGTGTGTAATCTTATAAAACCAGATGTTTTAGGTAAGCCAGGTTATATCTCTAAAATGATAGAAACCAAAGGAATAGTTAAGACAAAGACAATGACTTGGGAGTCATCAACTTTAGAAAAGATGGTACTCTCTAGACTCTAGAGAGCTTTTATAGCCAAAAGGAGTAAAACAGTCTGGGCAGCATCAATTACCCTAATGGGATGTGGGTTACCTCTGAATGGAATATGAATCAGAAACACTACCCTCTTTTACAAAAGCCACAGGGGTCTTGAGACTAGGGCCTCGTGAGCCAAATTCTGGCTGCTGATTGTTAAGAAAGTTACAGTTGAGTTGAAGGATTTGGGGGTGGGGCACGGGGGTAGAAATGCTACCACATGATGCCAGGTTTTAAGAACTGGGCTCAATCTAGAAATAAAAATCTTGACGTGGATTATGATCAGCTATAAAAGTATCATCCTTCTGAAGAGGATGAACTGATGTTTGCAAAATTCCAGTAAGTCGAAGAAGACCTGGAGAAGTTAAAAATACATGCACAGTAGATCCTGGAGCTATGAATCCCATTACTGCAAGAAGAGATCAAGAGTGATCATTTGAATACTTTCAAATGAGAATTAGCACACTTTTGGGCTCAATCATCCATTGACTTACAGGAGACAAGTGTTTTCAGGGTGATATCATGCAAGGGCTGTTTGCCATCTTAGTCTCCAGAAACCAACAGCCAAACGAATTTCCTTTCACATTCAACAGATCATAAAAAGTGGTAACTTCTATCTCATATTGTTGGAGCAGTCTAAAGTTTATATTTGGAGAAAATAGCTTGCTGCAGACCTCCTAAGAAAATGAATACTCAGTTCCCTAGGTGATGCTCTACCCTTCCAGCAGTGGTTCTAGCTGTCTATCCAGAGAAGGGAAATCATAAATGTTCTGTTCACCAGCTGGACATTCCTGTACTAATCATGTTTTTTACCCCACTGACATAGTTAGATAGTTATAACAAGCACCCAAGTGAATTGGTATAACCTCACTCCAAATTTAAAATAACATCATATGTCAGACAACCAACAATAAAAGTAAAATTGGGATGATGTGTCTGTGTGAACAATAGAAGGCACTGGAAGCAAAGTTTGGTGGTATAACCAGCTGGAAAGTACAACGAAGGTAATCTAAAACATATTTAAGTTCTTATGCAGTAACTGTGATTAGCATAATTAGACTCAGAGAATGAGTGGTTGCAATCCAAATGTTAAAATAAGTTCTTTTAGAAATCATTTTTTAAAAGCCCTGATTATCCCCAATGGGCTTAACGACGAGGTAGATAGGCAGTGCTTGGTTAGTGGAGGTCATGGCTGTGCAAGAGAAGGCAGAGCTCAGTCTTAGGTGGGTCACACCTCTGTGACTCTGCTTGACTGGCATTCTGTAATGCTGAACCTGAACACACAGCTCTATATAATTTCTTTCCTTCTTTTTATGTCCAGAAAAGAGAGGGGACGTGCTCTAACCACATCCAACCTGCGTTCAACTTAAGAAGACTCAAGAACGGTGGCATAACCTATGGAGTCAATTGGAGAGAGAATAGAGTGGCTGCTCTGAACCTCCTTGGAGGAAAAACTTATACAAAACTCCTAACTTTCTCACAATCTGCATAAACCCAGTGAACGAATGAAGCCAATTACATTTGTTCTTACTCAAGGGATCAATAAGAATCCCAAACCTTATTCCTCAGCAGGGCAACAACACACACAGCCAGCACACACAGGCAAATCTGCCCCCATTGTTAAAAACCATTGAAATATTTTCACACTCTTTGGAAAATAATGTCTACCTGAACCACCTAGAGGACCAGCATCTCCCCTATCTGCCCCAGCTCTTCCCTGTGACCCCCTAGACTTCTGACCACTCCAGCAACTACAGGGTGGATGCCTGGCCCTGAAGGACCTTGCTGCAGGCCTGCAATGTCCTTTCTGACTGATCAGTGCCTGTACTGTCCTTACTGTGAAATATTTTGATTATCCTATCTGTTCTCAGCTCATGGATTTAAGTGGCACTGGCGACTAAACCGGAGAGTCATAAAAGTAAGCTAGAACAAGAAGGCGAGGGAGATGGGCAGAGATGGAAGAGAGTAGCCCAAGGTCGCCTGGGGATGGGGAGCGAGAGGCTCTTAGTTCCAAAGGATCTTGGGCTCACTATACAAAGAAAGATTCTCCTTGGTCCCAGTGGCATAGCAATATTCATCCACCACCGCCCCTAGGAGAAGCTGGGAAAAACAGATCACAACTGAGAAGCAGTAGGAACCCCAGAGGAGAAAAGTCTTATGTAAATATGCAAGAGGATTAAAAATAGAAAAAGAGAATACTAATCCAAACCACAAGTGTATTTTCAGACTGCCAAGGTCCCGAACTCCTGCGTCTTACGCACTTCGGTGTGAATGGTGCTCTTACCAAAGTAAGAGAGAATTCAGCTCAACTGAGGGCCGTATAAGGCAAGTTAAGGGAACAGTTCCAGATGGGGTAAAATGCAGGAAAAAAATCACATAATTCCTTTACAGAGTAAATACCACTGATGGTTCCAGTTCAGCACATGTGTGTACATCCTCAGAGCTCACTGCATTTATTAAATATCCCTTCGGTGTATGACACGAAATTTGATAATGCAACATTATTCATTCATTTAGCATATGTTTATTGCATTTACATCTTTGGTCTCAGTTAGAACCAAAAAAGGAGGAATAGGCACCAGGCCAAACTTTCAAGCAAATGAACATTTACTGTGACTACTTCTGGTCAATCTAATCCCATCTGAAGGAAAGAGTGCTTTTGGCTCGAAGTGGCAATCCCTTTCACAGAAGAATTATGAAGGTCCCGTTCTATTCAGGACCCAGAGCGACTCTCTAATGGCAGGCTTTTGGACATCTTCACGAGGGGTAGGAGAGGGCCTTTTTAGGGGCCAGCTCACAATAATTCACTTTTCCTGGGCTTGGAAAGAAGGGCTCCTCAGATAGCAGACACTTTTCAGGTGCATGGTTGTGGTTGTCCATGCACTGGATGATCTCTGTTTTGTATAGTTAAAGAACAGCACAAAGGGTTGGATAGAATTTGAGCTGAGGAATGTCAGCTTTGCAGCAGAAGGGGAATCACAGAAACAACAGGTACACAAGGGAAGGCACCATCGAGGAGTATTTATTACTGACAAAAGAATTGCTGCCCTCGGGATGGTGGGAAAGAGCAAAAAGATTTAAGTCTGCTTCATTATTGATTTTAAATTCTCTACAGGCAATGTATGCCTTTATTTACTGCACTGAGGGTGGGTTACCTCCACGGCCAGTTCAGCCCACCCCTGTGCCCAGCACACCCCTGCACCAGGATTTTTTAAAAGATTATTTTATTTTTTTATTTTAGAGACAGGGTCTCACTCTGTCACCCAGGCTGGAGTACAGTGGCATGATCATAGCTCTCTACAGCCTTGAATTCCTGGACTCAAGCATTCCTTGTGTCTCAACCTCCCAAGTAGCTAGGATTACAGGCGTGCTCTCCCACACTTGCCTAATTTTTAAATTCTTTTGTAGAGATAGGGTCTGGCTATGTTGCCCAGGCTCATCTTCAGGATGTTACTGAGCGCCTTCCATGGTTTTTCCTGGGAACTCAAGTCTGGGAAGTTTTCTCAGAATAAGCCGACAGTGGTCACGTGAGGAACAAAGGCAGTGGAGTAGGGAACTTGGGTCTTGATGATCTGTGAGGCTATTCTTCTGCCAGGTGGGGATAGAGAAACAAGCTGCTGGTCCTGGCAGGGCAGCCACGATCTCCCAGCACTCTCCTGCTCAGTCTCTGGTGACTGCAGCATCACAGGAGGCCCCACCTGTGTTCTCCAGTTGCTACGCTGATTTAAAAATAGCTTTTGCAGCCAGGGAAAGGGACAGGGAAAGAATGGAAGATAGGTGGCCTTTTGTAAGAAAACCAAAGGCAATGAGTTCTGCCTTGGCTTGATCTGGGCGAGAGGGTGTCCTGTGTTTCCTATGCTTCTCACCTGAAAGACAAGCATTTTGTCCTGGGTCTGCTATGGGCTCTTTCTGGGAAGGACCCAGCTGCCTCTGAAGAAGGTTCTATTCACTCTGTGGACCAGCAGCCAGGAGGACACCAGCAGTCTCTGAATAGGAAGAAGAAGCACTTAGTGCTCAGTTCTTTTGGTATAAAGAGGATGGGGCGGCTGGGCTTGGTGGCTCAGCCTGTAATCTTGGCACTTTGGGAGGCTGAGGCGAGTGGATTGCCTGAGCCTGTGGGTTCAAGACCAGCCCGGGCAACTTGGCGAGACCTTGTCTCTATAATAAATCAAAAATTAGCCGGGCGTGGTAGCATTACGCCTATAGTTCCGGCTGCTTGGAAGGCTGAGGTGGAAGGATCGCCAGCACCCAGATCTATGCTGGCGTAGCCATGAGTGTGCCACTGTGCTCCAGCCTGGGCAACAGAGTGAGAGTCCAACTCAAATAAATAAATAAATAAATAAATAAGAGGATGGGGCTTTGCAAATCAGGTCTATCAACACAGGCATCCTATCGAGAGTGGCTGTGTGTAGGAGTTTAGAACCAGGAGACTCTGCTGGGTTCAGGGACAGCAATATCCTCTTCAAGTTTTTGTGTTAGGAATTCCCACTTTTTGCGGTCAGTGTAAATGAGCTGGTGCCCTTGTGGGGTAATACAAGTCAGGGTCCTAGGAGATGCCACTCTAACGTTAGGACATTTTCTTCATTCACTGTGAGTGTTCGAAGCTAAGTGTCTCAATAAGCTGACCAGCTGACTTTGAAAATTACTTGGTGGGTTTCCCAGGAAACTGTGATGGTCTAAATCTGTCTCCATCTTTCCCTTCTCCACTTAAGGGACTATCTCACATTACCAGGCTTTGGAAGAAATCAAAAGTTCTTTTTTTTTTTTCCCAGGAAAAATGTTCAAGACTCTGGCATTAAACTGTATAAGAAACTTCCTTGTTAAGCAGGGTTTTTTTTACCCTCTCAAAGAAACCACCAAATAAACCATGATGTTCCATATAATGAGATATTGCAAAACCATAAAAAAGTAATAGAAGACTAATCAAAACATGTAAAAATGTTCAGAATAAAGTGAAAAACTGTTTACCTAAAAGTATGAATATAATGTTAATTTTAAAAATTATAAAATATATGTGTATACACATTATAGCTTATCACATTATGTATACAATTGTATATGTTTATTAAATGCAAATATGATATTATAGTAATTTTTCCTTCTGTATGCTTCTCTTTATATTTCAAATATTCTATAAGGTGTACTTTATTACTTTATAATTTCCTAATGCAATTTTAAAAAAATCCACGTTACCAAGGTGAAAATTGTGTGTTCTCTTAGACACACCCAAATGAAGGCATACCAGTGGTCTGGTGACAGAAGTGGCCTTTTCTTACCTTCAGAAACTCCCAGAGAATAACAAGCAAAGTCAAGTCCCCTTGGAGGGAGAGGGATGGATAAGATGACCTTCCTAGCTTCTCACTTTGAGTCATTGCTGAATGCTAACTTGCCCAGAAACCCTTTAGGGAGCTATTCAAATCTTCCCTAACCCTCTCCACAGTCTTGCCTTGCCATCAACCCGTATGTTCTCCCTCTCATTTAACCCAAATCCCTCCACACTGGACTGGAAAACACTCCTAGTGGGCTCAGGGATGAGCAAGGTTTCCAGGGCCAGGGGCCCCATCTAGAAACAGCCCAGGCATAGACACTATGATATGCCTCACTAGCATGTAGCAAAAAGGAAGATGGCCATTTAAATGCCCTCTTGTCTTATGTCCAAATATATGTGGTGACTCTTACCAGGCTGGTAAAATCTCACCCTGAGCGGGGACTTGGTTACCTTTTTCCTGCATGCATCAGGACTTCAGCTTCCTCTTCTGTAAAATGAGAACGTTAAACATGATAAACTCTAACTTTCCTTCTGACTCTGTGATTTGACAAGAGTTGTTTGGAGATAAACTAAATTTTTTGGATGTGTCCAAAACCCATTTGCCCTCTGAAATCTTTGAAATAGTAGGAACTACAAAGCTAGGTTCCAGGCATATACTGGAAGTCCAGGGACTGAATCTAGCCCACAGAGGTGTTTTGTTTGGTTTATAGAGTTAGAAGGGCAAAGAATTTTTTAAAAATTCACTTACGAATCTTTAAAAGTAGGGCCATTTTGAGCAAAAACATATATTTCTGGATTTTCTTTGCAGATCATAAAATCTGAGCCTTCATGCTAGGTCTGCCTGGTGACCTCACCTTTGGAAAGAGACATGGTGTCTCCAGGTACTCCAGCCCCATCACTCCCTGCTGTATCTTGGGCTGAATGGCAGTTGCCATTCTCATTTTTCTTACACCAGATCTTCTTCATTTATTCATGATACCTGTCTGCCTCTTGTAAGCGTATGAGTTAGCAATTTCTGATTTCTTAGGGGGAGAGATCACTTTTGTATCCCAGCTTAGCTCAGCAAGAACATGTGGAGTTCCTCAGTAAGTGTTTATTGAATGTAGTTCTAATACTACTTCTAGTTACCTAAGATGAGGGGTTTGATAGAGGAAGTGCATGAGTCCTTGTGTTCAAGGTTTTACTATGTTTTAGGTTAATCTCTCCCTTTCCCCATGAAGGCAAAAGGACTGGATCCTGAGAGTAAGCCCTTGGCCACCATATGTCCTCCACTCGTGCAGCCTTATTTCTGGCCCTGAAATATCCTTGGACTGTGTCTAAGGAGGTTTGGCTTAGTCCAACTTCTCACTTAGGAGAGGACTTGGCAGATCCCTCCATGGAGAGAGAAAAGGGCTTCTGTTCTCCCCTCATCTATCACTTTCAACACTCACTTTCAAACACAAGAGCATAATTTTCATGTGCCAGTCATCCAAAGGCAGACTTCTCATCCTGTTTATTGACACAATGGGTTTGGATACGCTACTAATAAATCTGGAGATGGCAGTTTCTAGAGATATGCTGGGGATTGAGTAGTCAGTTTCTACTCATCTCCTTATCTCTGTTCCCAGCACTACCTATTCATCATCGAGACTCTACTTCTGTAATGTTTCTATTCATCTTTGGTCAAAGTGAAAACATGCTGTAGAGTAAAATAGGCAGTTCAAAGAATAAGTCAAGAGCAGTCAATTAGCTTAAAATAAATAGCTTGAGGAAGGTAATATGCCTATTTTATTTAGCGATAAAATAGCCAGATAACTTATGATGATGATTATTATTTGAGATGGGGATCTTGCTGTGTTGCCCAAGCTGATCTTGAACTCCTGGCCTCAAGTGAATCTTCCACCTCAGTCTCCCAAGTAGCTGGGGCTATAGGCATGAGTCAACATGCCCATCAGCCAAAGATATTGTCGTGAGGAGAAAGAGGTTACAGGCTATCAGGTGAAATTTCTAAGTGACTGCAGGAAGTTCCCAACTTTAATTGTTGTACATTTATCTGTTCATTTGAGGGCATGTAAAAATCATCTTTATCTTAGCTCTTATCTCCTTTACTCCCTAATTTTGAACTTTCTGTCACTAAGTGATGTCAAATGGGCTTAAGCAGTCAAAGTACCCGTGATGCTGGTGCTTGACAGTATCATAAAGTGAAGGCAACAAGCTGGGGAGAAGGAGGTAGCACTCATGAAACTGTAATCACTAACATATAAACACTCATTATGTGCTAGACCCTATTCAAAGAAAAAATGGACCCACAAGATGGAGACACCATAAGGAATCCTAAAGCCAGCCCTGCAAGGTAAGTTATGCTACCCGCTGTAACAAACCCAAAGTCTCAGTGACTTCACATAATTAAAGTTTAATTATTGCTCATGGCATAGTCCACTGTGAGTCAAAGAACGCTCCTGAGCTGCTGTGCTCCAGGTAGTAACAGGGATCCAGGCACCTTCTATCACATGGCTCTACCTTCTGAGAAGTCTTCACTTCTATCCATAGGATTAGGAAGAGAAAGAACATGGTTGATCAAACTGGAGCTTTATGGTCAAGCCTGAAATTGGTATTCATCACATAACCTAATTATATTGACCTGAACTAATTCTACGGCCTCAACGTAACTATTAGAGACCGGGAAATGTAGTTTCCCTTGATGTCAGGATGAGATGAGTGAGTGTTTGGCCAGTATCTGCCAACATTTCTGTAGTCACCCCTTTATTGATAAAGAGATTGAGACTCAGAGGTTAGCAACTTATTCTAGAGTCAAGTAGCTGAAGTGACATCAGTTTGGATTTAACTTAACTGTGATTGACTCCAAAGCCCATGTTCTTTCCACCATACATCAACCCGTACAATCAGTTCCTAAGCTTCCCCATAATCAACAGTACAAAAGGGAGGAACATGTCTGCCTACGCCCACTGCCCAAGCCTTTGTCTACACACTTCTCCTGGCTTGAGACAGACAGATTTTAGTTTAGATTTGGCGATTTAATCAAGCCGCATGAAGGCCAGGACACATGCTACCAGTAGAGCCAGTCTCCTCTTCCTCCCCATGGAAGTGCTCTCATCATGCGGGTCTTCTTTAATGTCTCCCTCGAATGCATTGTGGTTTTCTGTGTATAGGACCTGAACATCCTTTTTGAGATTTACTCCTAAGGGTTTCATATATTTTGATGCTTGTATATAGTATGTTTAAAATTTCTGATTGTCATTGCTATAATATAAAAATAGAATTGATTTCCATGTATTAACTTTGTATCCTGCAACATTGCAAAACTCACTTAATAGTTATATCATCTTTTTTTGGAGACTCCATCATCACTGCATGGATGATTCTGTCACCTGCAAATTTTACTACTTCTTTTCCAACCTGGATAACTTTATTTCCCTTTCTCGCCTCATTGCCCTGGCTAGATCCTCCAGTGTGATGTTGAATGGGAGTGGGGAAAGTAAACATCCTTGTTTTGTTCCTGATGTTCAGGGGAAGAATTCAGTATGACGTTAACTGTAGGTTTTGTGTACATATACTTTATCAGGTGGAGGAAGTTCCCTTCTCTTCCTAGTTTTCTATTTTTTTTTTAAATATAAGGGTATGTGTTGAATTTTGTCAACTTGCTTTTCTGCATCTATTGAGATGATCATATGTGCTTTTGTGGTTAATTTGTTAGTATGGTGAACTACATTGTTGATTTTTGACTGTTTAACTTAGCATTATCCAGTGGTGAGTGTTTTAGTTCATTCAGTTTGCTATAACAAAATACCTTAGACTGGGTAATTTCTAAACAACAACAATTTATGGCTAACAGTTCTGGAGGTTGGGAAGTACAAGATTAAGGCTCTGGCAAATTTGATGTCTGCTGAGTTCCCATTCCTCGAGGACAGAATTTTCCAGCTGTGTCTCGCATGGTAGAAGAAGTAAAGCAGCTCCCTTCAACCTCTTATATAAGGGCACGAATCCCACTTATGAGCATGAGCCCTTCCGGCTTAATCTTTTCCCAAAAGGGCCTACCTATTAATACTGTTGCACTGGGTATTAGATTTCATATGAATTTTGGGAGGCCACCAACATTCAGACCATAGCAGTGAATGAAACTGCTAGAGTCTGAATATGGCACCAAACCGTTCCAGAAGGCGTTATATTCTTCATCATTATTCTCTATAAAGAAAAAAAAGCTAATTTCACTTAATGTCCATGATGAAGCAGTAAAAATACACACCTTTATAACATTCTGAGTGACAAAATGGAAACTCCATATAAGGCACTTCTGCTGCATATGCAAGATATTGTCTTGAGGAAAATCACTTATGAGATTGAGTTACAAGCTGAAATAGCTATTTTTTTTTTAGAACACCAAATCTACTTGAAAGAACAACTTACAGACACACTGTGGTTGCTCAGACTTTCGTGTTTGGCACACATTTTTCTCTTTGAGAGAGAAAGCTAAGCGAGCCTGATATTTCAAGGAAAACAACTGGCAATATTTTTAGTGAATGATGAAATTCAAGCTTTCAAGTGAAAACTAGTATCCATGAGTGTAGTAGTTTCCAAATATTTAAAAACTTTTCTGAGGAGAAAGTAGTGAATTAATGATTTACCTTTTTGATATTTTATAAGGAAATATGTCACTATTTGGAAGATCTGCATAACTCTGTAAACCAATATTTTCTGACCAATGCATGTTGTTACAAACTCATGTATAGTAAAAGATCTATTAAAAGTGCAAGATAGACAAATGGATTTTAACATTAAAAATGTATTAGTCTGTTTTGTGTTACTGTAAAGGAATACCTGAGGTTGGGTAATATTTAAAGAATGCAGGTTTATTTTGGCTCATGGCTTTGCATGGCGCTGGCCTCTGTTGGGCTTCCAGTAAGGCCTTGGGAAGCTTACAATAATGGCAGAAGGTGGAGAGGGAGCAGGTATGTCACATGGCTAGGCAGGAGTGAGAGAGAAGGGAGGTACCAAGCTCTTTTAAACAACCAGCTCTCCTGTGAACTAAGAGTGAGATCTCACTCATTACCATGTGAATGGCACCAGATTCATAAAGGATTCTCCCTCATGACCCAAACACCTTCAACTAGTAAGGCCCTATGTCCAACAATGAGGGTCACATTTCAACATGAATTTGGCAGTGGACAACATCCAAACTCTATCACGGAGTATGAAAAATTTATTGGCATGATTTCAGATTCCATATTGTAATGAACTTTTAAGAAACTACCACTTGAATATTGATGTAACATCAAAGGATATCCACAATTTTCAGAAAATGTTTTTAAAATACTCTCATTTGTATATCTATGTGAGGTCAGAGTTTCCTCCTATATTTCACCTAAATTTCAGCATATTTCGCAGATTGAATGCAGAAGCAGATGTGAGAATCCAGCTGTCTTTGATTCAAGCCACATTACAGAGAGGCATAAATATATATAACAATGCCGTTCTCACCAAGTTTTTTTTTTTTTTTAATTTTGGAAAACTGTAGACTTTTAAAAATAAAGAGTTATTTATATGAACATATCATGGATTTTATTATTGTTTAAAATGATTTAATAAGTAAATATTTTAATTTTTCTTAGTTTTAATTTCTAATATAGAGATGTCAATGGATACAATCCACATAAACAAAAACCCATTGTGGAGCCTCAAGAATTTTTAAGAAGTGTCTACACCATATCCTTAGACAACAAAGGACTTGAGTTTGAGAATTTTTTACTCTATATTAAGCCAGAACAGCCTGGCTTCTCCATGCTATGCAGTACCAGGCAGAGCTGAGCCCTTGTCATCAACCAGACAAATAAGCGTTAAGTCAACGTCAACTGTCAGCTTTAGAGATTTAAAATCAGTCAATCTCACAATGCTGTCACTCTACCTCTGAATGCTAAGGTTCATATATCCCTCTCTCCTGCCCCAGAATATGGTCATCTACTTCTCTCAACAATCCTGCAATGGATACTGAGTATGATTTTTCTTTTCCCTGGTCTGGAATCTACATAGTACTCTAGATTAATCTACACTTGCTTCATAGACACACATAACACCTTATATTGGGGTGGACTGTTACAACCAATGGAAATGGGAGGGATGATGAGGAGTTATCTGAAGTAACTCCAGATATGTTGGGGATCTTCTAATCATAGGCTCATTCAAGATCTTCCAGATATCTTTCTAGTTTTCACAAGTCTTCTTTATTGGCCAATTAAGTCTGTGACTTTGATATAGACACTTGCTTTATCTAGGAATTTAGCTTTCACTTAAGTTCTGAATCTAATCAGTTTCTGATCTCATTCTGCAGCTGGCTACAAGAAGACAAATCACCAGGAAATAGTACCTCCTGAAGGGGTCCCAGTTTCCTTATCTACCTGGAGCAGTACAATCTAGGACCAGAGTCAATTCCCTTTCCAACTAAAGTTACTCTGAGCCATCAGAAGCAGCCTATTTATCCTTACCTGGACACTTCTTCATACTCTATGAAATGGCCTTTGTCATGGCCTCAAAGCTTCATCCTTGGTGGGCACCTCACCTGGATCCTGAGACCAAAATATGGGTGTTTAATTAACTGCTTCACTACTGTAAACCATGGGGACTAGCCTTCCATTCCAAGATTTGGATAATCTCACCTTCCTCCACCCAGTGGCATGTTAATATAGTTCTTACTTCTATTGGGGGTGTCAGACAACTCCACTCTTAATACTAACTGCTGTATCAGGTTTTTATGTGATGGCAAAAATCTTTGTTACGGGGAATTAATACAGAGACGCACAAGATTGCTGGAGTAACAAGGAAAGTCATCTCTCTTGAGCCTGGCTCCTCTGGTTCTACAAGCTGCCAAGACAGAGAAGTACAACAAATCTAATAGGGAAGTAGAACAGGATCCTAAGAACAAAAGCTCAGGGTTGTTTGGGTTACAAACATAGCTTGAGAAATCTGCTCTGGTATTTATACTTCATAAAACAGAGCATTTGACTGAGTCAGGTGGTCATCATCCAAATGGAGTGCCTCTACTAAGCAGTGGTTCTTGCCAGCCCTCCCCATGGTGTTTATCCTTCCTTATATTTAGTCGATATTCACGGGCCCATCATTTGGTGTGAGGTCATCAAGATTGTGCCCCTTGACTCACTTGGCAAGTGCCGTAGCAACTGATGCAGGAAGAAGCTGGTTTAAGTGTCTTTCAGTAAAGACACCTGTGGGCCAGGAATGCATGGAGGCTTCATGAATTCATGAATGAATGCCCTGAGCTGGTTCAGCACTATTATTCTCAGGGTATTTCTTTATAAATTCTTACAGCTAAAGTCCTGGTGGGGCTAAATTTTCAAAATAATGACTCCAACTTTGAGGCAGTTCAGAGTTCAGTTTTAATTTCAGAGTTTTGAATCCAGAATCCAGAAGTGATTTTCAGTATATGTCACTGAGCAATTTATTGAGAGCAAATGTAGGCATCAGATCTAACTTCCTGGAACATCTTTAGCCCCCCAAAATCATTTTAACTTTTAAAGATGCCAAACAAATTGATAATTAAGTGTCTACAAATGTGGATTAGTATTTCCCAAACTGTGCCCAGGAGGGAACTGCTTCCAGGAGATGTCAACAGGCACACAGCAAAAATTAGTAAGTAAATAAATGAAAAAATATAAACCCATGGTCAAAAAACTTTGGGAAAAATTTGTTACAACAGGGACCATCTCTTGGAGAGTCACTCCAATCAGCACACTTAAGTCTCAGAGAAGTTTTATTGTAAATAAATTTTCTTTCATTTTAGTTAATCAAGCATTTTCCAAATTTACCTGAACACAGAAAAGTTTTTGATTTTGAGTCATGCTTTCCCAGAGCCTAATTTTAGTATGCATTATCTATGTAAAGTTTAAGTCAAATTTGACATTTTGCAAAACGTGTAGAACTGAAATGGAACAGGACAGTGAATAGCTCTTGCCTTAAATCAGGTCCTTGGAAGTAAATCTAAGATAAAGGCTTGTTGGGGGAAGTTTACAGATGTTCTCAGGTTCAGTGTCTGTGAGGGAGTTGAGATATAGATAGCCAGCCGGCACGATGGCTCACGCCTATAATCCCAGCACTTTGGGAGGCCGAGGCAACTTAGTGAGCCCTCACCTTTACAATAAATCAAAAAATTAGCCGGGCATGGTGACGCATGCCTATAGTTCAGCTACTTGGAAAGCCGAGGTGGAAGGATCACCTGAGCCCAGCAGGTTGAGGCTGTGGTGGCTGTGAATGTGCCTGGGCGGCAACAGAGTAAGACTCCAACTCAAAAAAAAAAAAAGACATAGATAGCTTAAGAGAGAGAGAGAGTTGAAACTGTAGTCACAACAAAGCCTTCATGCTAGCATAGGAGATCTCTGAATCTGGGATGGCCCTTCATACTTGTCTTGCCTGAGGCAAGGGGCTTTCACAGCCCTCCTCACTAGGTTGCTACCAGGGAGGAGCCATGACCCTGGGCTGAGCAACTCTCTTTAGTTGATGGCAATTCTTGGAGAAGAGCTCAGCTGGAGTCCTCATTTATTAGAGAAGCCATCAGCAGTGGGAAGATTGCAATGGGGAGCACCCCAACATCCATTACAACCCATACTTTGTGCCACTTGGATTTATTTGCTTTGTAGATTAAATTCTGGGAACAACTTCTCCAGAATTCTGGTTGGTCCTTTCTCTTAGAGAAACTTATAAGAGAAAGGAAATGGAACTCCAGACCCATTACTGCAGCTCAGAGAGAAGTTGTAACTGATACTCATTGGCTCTCTCCTCCAATTCCATTTCAGATCCCCTCATTCACAGGGGACAACTTTCTTTGTCTAGGTGGCTTACCTGATGAGGTGAACAGACTTATCTCAGAGGGACCCATGCTTCATAACCATGACTGCTGTACTTCCATTTATTATAAAAATTGTATGTTAAACCTTCTCTTCTCTGCCCGCATTGGGTAACGGCAGCCTTGCTTCCCTCTTAGAATCAAGCTATGATGGTGACTCCTTTCCTTGTTTACTGATGGTGCAAAAAGTTAAAAGTGGCCCACTGACAGCCATAGCTAAAAATTTAATGAGAACCTTGCTGGGTCTCCTGGTAGAAGCATTTTTTTTTCTCTGAAAACCACAGCCTCTAACCCATAAAGTTCAGAGTTACAGGGATGGGAAGCATAAATTCCACAAGTGGATTGGCAGGAGTGATGGTAAGTAGGCAACTCCCAATTTCCTGGACCAAGTGTTTTACCTGTTAAGGATGCAGACTCCTGTTATGACTGTTGATTAGAGCAGTAGCTTTCAAATGTTTGGTCTCAGGACCCCTTTACACTATTAAAATTATGTTTAAACAAAAGCCCAAAGCTCTGTTTGTACAGTTGATAACTAACAATACTTATTGTAGTAATAATTAAAACAGGAAAATTTCTTAAATACTTCTATTTATTTAAAGACAGTAATGAGAAACATATTGCATGTCAATAGAAATAACCTCTTAGTATAATTATTATGAAATTAGTTTTGACCTCATGAAACCCTAAGATCTTTCCTAAAGTATCAGATTATTCCAGAATATGAAGAATCATAATAAAGGACAAAACTTTGTAAGTGAATCTTACTTGCCTTGGTTCATCATATCTGATTCTTTTTTTTTTTTAAGATATGGGGTACAATTCAGGGTTAGGTACATAAGTGTCATCGTACAGGTGAAGTTTGGGCCTCCCATTGGTCCTCACTTCACCTGGTTTGGGATCAGATACCTTTATTAGTGTTATGTTATGTCCCCCCGCCCAGTTCCCCTGGCATTGACCTGCTACTGCCAATCCCTTTCATGTAGTTTAATGATAAATGTTCAGGGTCTACTTATGAGTGAGAACATGTGGCACTCAGTTCTTTGTTTCTGTGATAGATCACTGAGTTACAATATCAATATTAAAGAAGCTATGAATTGTCCTAAAATTTTAGTAATGTCTGGTCTACTTTAATGAGATTGCTTCTTTGATTTACTGATTAATTACAAGGGAATTTATTTATTTAAAATGTATATTTATCCTTACATGTTTAAACGTCAGTCACCTTCAAAGTACTGTCTGCTTATTGCAATATGCCTATTGAGACACTTTTTCCATGGCTCAAAACAATTTTTAAAATCTTTAATTTTAATGCCTTTTAGTGCTTCTGCTGTTTTTTGTTTCACCTCTTTTATATCGGCAAAATGTTTTCCTATGAGGACATTTTTCACCCAGGGAAACAAAAAAAAGTCACTTGGGATGAGATTGGGGTGAGATAGGGATAGTGGGGTGTGGGAATCATGCCATTTTGGATAAAAAACTGCTGAATACTCAGTGCAGTGTGGGCAGGTGCATTGTTGTGGTGAAGAACCAGTCACCTGTTTGCCACAACTCAGAACATTTCTTCTATAAATCATGACACAACCTTCTTAACACTTCCAGATAAAAACCAATGGGTTTTTAAAATAGTTACCTAGCAAAGAAGTCTGTACTACAAGGGGCCCACCCTCTAAAAGATAATTCCAGGGTTTTTTGGGTCCCCCCTCCTATTCGCCAACAACATAAAGAGTTATTCTTCACTTTCTGTGTAATCTACCTAGACAGCAAAAATGTTTTTTGTTATATCCTTGATTATTCAAAAAAAAAGTATCACAGTTATAAAAGAACCTATATGTTCTTTACAATCATGTTAGTTTTATGTTTTTTAGTTGCTGTTTTGATTAAATTAAATATTGCTATTTGATTAAAATAAATATTAAATTAAACTAATTATTTTGATAACTAAATATTGTTTTCAGGCACCCATAATCCCATCTTGATCAAATGTCCAAATCTTCTCTGAAAACTTTCTGATTTTTATCTTCTCAAAATCAGATCCAAATATAAAAATATGGGGGGAAATGGGTGGAAAACAATGTTTCAGAATATCTTTTACAGCAAAATCTATTTTGAAATTTCCCAGAGGGTCCCTGGAAAATCACAAAGATTTGTTCTTTTGCTTAACAAGAAGAGAGGTGCTAGAGATAATTAGAGTTTTTGATAGGTTTTGATAGGTTACTATTGTAAAAGTTATCAAATCAGCAAAGGTACTCAGTTAAATTTGGATAGGTGAATATTTATTATTAATAGAAATTTCAGAAATTATATGATTCATGAGAGGTCCCTGGATATTTGTTGGAGCCCTCACATTCTACTTGTTTTCACTTTAGAGGAAACACTGACCTTTAAACTCTGCTGAGTTTTTCTATATTTCTCAGAATCTTGGTGGTGCTTCATCTGATGATATTAGACAACAACAGTATACTGTTAATCGTCATTTTAGTAATTACTTAAAATGTTAACTTTGTCACAGTCTATTTTCTTTCATTTGAATCTAGTTTATTCTATACCACTGAGTTTCAGTTGGAGATGCACACCAGAGGAGTGCCTTATATACCTAAGGAGTTATAGAAAACTACAAATGTCTAGGACATATGCCAACTGTATGGAATCTCTTTATATTCTTGGTATTTTCTTAGTATATGCTTGCTATAATCCTGGTACATTATTATATTATGTCTCAGGATTATCATGTAATATTTCAAGATTTTTCCTCTATAAAATTATGCTCATCTATTTTTATAAATCAGATATCCACTGACTTCTCTGAAAACAGGCTTAATTATTATTCTTAGAGACATGTTGTCTAAGAGTTTGTCTTGGAATGGCTTTATCATCTTGTTACACATGCCACAGAAGCACCAAATTTCCTTGTTAGTTAAATCATTCTTATTATAAACTCTCATCAGACATTCACATTTGAAAATTATTAGTAATAAATTAACCACAGACATTTTCTCTGTCATTTAAGTTTGTATTTGCTCTGATGCTTGCCTGAAGTTTCTGCTTTCAGCTACAGTCCTGAGTTTGTGTCTCCAACAAAAAAGAACTATCTCAAAGCCCCACAGAAGAGGACTGTACTTCAAACTATTGGCACTTCAAAGAATCACCTTTGGGTACACCGTTCTGATGCATCATTTAGACAAACTTCAGGTTATTCCGGTGGACTGAGTCAGGATTTCTCAAACTCTTTTTAGCTGAAAAAAGCATGAGGGCTTATGATATCATTAACTCAAGAACCAGTGGAGCAGAAATTAATCACATTGGACCAAATAAACTGATGGGAGGAATTTTATTGTGGTTATCAGTTTATATTGGCTTATATTGTTGCTGTTTAATTGTCCTGTTTTCCAGATTTAAAGACAAACAAGTAATCCACAAAAATTAGTAGACTGTGCTTTTATATATTGAAATGTAACTTCTTTTTTTTTTTTTTTTTTTGAGTCAGAGTATCACTCTGTCACCTAGGCTGAAGTGCAGTGACATGATCTTGGCCACTGCAGCCTCAACCTGCTGGGCTCAGATAATCCTTCTGCCTTGGCCACCTGAGTAGTGGGGACTACCATGCCTGGCTAGATTTTCATTCATTGTAGAGGTGAGGTCTCGCCATGTTGCTCAGGCTGGTCTTGAACTCCTGAGCTCAGGGAACTCTCTCGCCTTGGCCTCTCAAAGTGCTGAGATTATGGACGTGAGCAATAGCCCGCCCTGAAATGTAACATGTAAAACTGATATCTGATTCTCACTGATCTCCTTGAAGCCCACCAGACAACTCCTGCTCAGTCAATACTCTCCCTATTCCCAAACACACATACCTTTGTTTTGCAGATGAGGAACCAGTGACTCAGAGGGAAATCTACACGCTGTGGGTCACACTGTTCATGTAAAAATTGGGAGGCTACTTGCCTGATCACAACCTGCTTTTTGCCTGCACTGTGCTACCACATTTCAGTTCTTTGAAAGCTCTAAAACTTTTGACCCCTTACAACTGTTCTCACAGCAGTAAGAATGAAGAATTTACCTGCCAGATGGAAATGTTTAAGTGAGTTGTTAGTAAACCTAGGGCTGTCTCTGCTTACTTGATGCTAACCTGCAATGTAGTTAATTTTATACTGAGCATTTTATCATTTTAAACTGAAAATAACAACCACTACATACAGTTCTTATGAGTATTAATTTTAGAGATGCTGTAAGGGAAGGCCTGGCACTTTGCCTAGCTAAATATGCATTTACCACACCCACGGCCACAATGCACGCACACACGCACACGCAGACACACATACACACACACTCCACTAATGTCACTTAAGGAAACACTTTCTGTTACTACTTCTCTCTCTCTCTCTCTCTCAGCTGCTCACCCCTCACTGAGAGTAACACCAGTGTGCCCTTTTGCCAAACAGAGAATGTCAGCTGTAGGATAAACGGATGCCACTGCACTATACACACATGTCCCCAAGACCATTCTGAGTTGTGGCCATCACCCCACCTCATGGCCTACAGGCATTTGACTAGTAAACAAAGCTAACTTTTAAACATGCAAACTGTAAAACTCAAGATTTTCACCCAATACCAATTCAGCCACAACACACTGCCTTACAAATCTAGAACCTATCCAATATTTCAAAGGCTTCGTGGCACTGCCATGAAGGAGGGGGATTATCCGCACATGTTTGTGAATATGGATAACCATGATATAGCGCAGTGTGCCCAAAGTCCCAAGTGATTCACCGTTTACTTTTTCATTAGGTGGGAAATTTGTTGCACTCCAGATCCCTTCATTCTCTTCCTTAAGGAATTCTGCAGGACAGGGCAGCATCCTGAGTACCTAGCAGGATTCCAGGTCTCCACTGCCATTCAACTAGCTGGTGCCTCGGCCTCCAAAGGAGGGTGGACACTTCTGATGTTATAAGAAGGGTTGAAGTTAAGAAATGTTTTAGGTTGGGGATAGCTAGCCCTAAAGGAAGAGAGAGTGATTAATACATTTGCATTATGCTGAACTAATAGAACTGCTACTTTTTTTTTTTTTTTTTGAGTTGGGGTCTTACTCTATTGCCTAGGCTGAGTACAGTGGCATGATCATGGCTCACCATGGCCTTGACCTCCTGAGCTCAAGTGATTCTTCTGCCTCAGCCTCCTGAGTAGCTGGGACTATAGGCACATGCCACCACACCTGGCTCACTTTTTTATTTTTTGTAGAGAAGAGGTCTCACTATGTTGTCTAAGCTTTAACTAAAAAGAGCTTCTTAAGCTGCCTACTGGGGATGGAGCAAGTCAGTGACGCCTGTGTTTTTGAGTAACTTTAGCAAAGGAGCTTAACATCTCTGCTAATTAAAAACACATCCACATTTGGCCTAGGAATGCACAAGCCATCACAGTATCTTAGCACTTAAGGGGTTTATAGTGATTTTTAAATGAGTCCACAAATTCTTTGAAATTCCTCCCTTCAATGCAGCCTAATTCCTCTCCTCCTGAGAGTGGGCTGTTCTCAGTGACTCACTTCTAACCAATATAGTGGAAGTGATGGAACATGACTTTCTTTTTCTTTTTTTAGTTGTAGTCTCACTCTGTTGCCCAGGCTAGAGGGCAGTGGCATGCTCATGGCCACCGCAACCTCGACCTGCTGGGCTCAGGCAATCCTTCTACCTCCGCCTTCCAAGTAGCTGGAACCACAGGTGCATGCCACCACACCTGGCTAATTTTTTTGATGTATTGTAGGGACAGGGTCTCACCATGTTGCTCAAACCCCTGAGTTCAGGCAATCCTCTTGCTTCTGTCTCCGAAAATGTTGGGATTACGGGCGTGAGCCACCCCACCCGGCTGGAACATGGCTTTCAAGGGGAGGTTATGAAAGACATTGCACTTCTGTCTTGCTCTCTGTTTTGGATTATGCACTCTTCAGGAAGCAGCTGCTATGTAATGAACACTCAAGCAGCCTCATGGAGAAGCCCCACAGGGGAATTGAGGTCTCTTTTCCACAGCCATGTGATGACACAGTCAGGCCCACAGATGACTGCAGCTCCAGGTGATGTCTCTTCTGCAGCCTCATGGGAGACCCAAACCAGAACCACTTAGCTAAGCCACTCTTGAATTCCTGACCCACAAACACCACAAGATAATAAAAATGAGTTGTTTATGCCTCTAAGTTGTGTGGTATTTTGCTACATAGTGATAGATAGCTAATACAGAGCTCTTAATCTTTCTCACAGCAACTCTCACACAAAGTGATCCAGGCTCTGCTTGAACTCTCCCATTGACAGAGAGATTGCCTTCTCACAGGGCAGCCCAGTCTATTGCTTGACCACTATCCTATCAAGGCAGCTCTCACTGAGCTGGTTTGGGATGCTCTGTAATTTCTACAACTGGTTCAAGGTGTGCCTTGTGAAGCAAAAGTGAGACTAGACCAGGCCAGGTGGCTCAGCCTGTAATCCCAGCATTTTGGGAGGCCGGTAAGTGGATTGCCTGAGCCCGCGGGTTCGAGACCAGCCTGGGCCACTTGGTGAGCCCTCATCTCTACAATAAATCAGAAATTAGCTGGGCATGGTAGCACGCACCTGTAGTTCCGGCCACTTGGAAGACCAAGGCAGAAGGATTGCTGGAGTCCAGCAGGTCGACACTGGGTTGGCTGTGAGTGTGCCACTGCACTCTAGCCTGGGCGACAGAGTACGACTCCAACTCAAAAAAAAAAAAAAAAGAAAAGGAAAAGGTGAGCCTCCTCTTTCATGTGACTGACCTTCAAATACATGAAATTAGCGATTGTGTTCTCTTCCATTTGGCTAAAGAAAGAAGGGGAGACAGCATATTTTGCAGGGTCCAGGAAAAGAGGCATAGGCTGTGTATAGGGGGAGGCAACCTGTTTTATGTTCTCTTCTATATTCTCACACTTTTGTTCACCAAAATGTGTGAGATTTGCTTCCACATCAAGCAGTTCTCCAATTCTCTGTAGACACTAAGTGTCCTACAGTTTAATTCAATTCTAACAGTAGCCAGAGTTAGTGCAGACCTCACAAGCTAAGGGTTCAGTCCCACAAGACTGCTCCCTACCTCAAACACCAATTGCAGTAATAGGTCCCTAGGTTACCCACAACTTCTGTCTGACTTGGCTACAAATGGAAAGTTCTCACAACTGCCTCCTTGGGTTCAATCATTTGTGAGACTGGTTCACAGAGCTCAGGGAAACACTTTGTACACATTTATCCAGTTATTACAAAGGATATAACTCAGGAACAGTCAAATGGAAAAGAGGCAAAAGGCCAGGTATGGAGGAAGGGACACAGTTTCCACTCCCTCTCTGAGTGTGTACCCTTCCTGCACCCCCACATGTTCAGTAACCTGGAAGCTCTCTGAACCTGCCCTTTTGGGTGGTTTATGAAAACTTTGTTTACGAAAACTTTATTCCTTAGGCATAATTGATTGCATGACTGGTCATTGGTGATTAACTCAATCTTTAGCCCTCCTCCCACTCCCTGGAGGTTGGGAGAGTGGGACTGAAAGTTCCAACCCTCTAATCCCATGGTTGGTTCCCCTGGCAACCAGCCTCCATCCTGAGGTTGTCCAGAATCCCTCAGTCATCTCACTATCATGCAGAAAAATACTTATCACTTCAGAGATGCCAAAGGATTTAAGAGCTGTGTGCCAGAAAATGGTGGAGGGGAGAAAGAGACTAAATATATATTGCTCACTATATCACAATGTCATAGTTGGAATGAGTCCACAGGCCTTCATGTACCAAACCAAGAGGGACTGGATTCTGAGAAGCCTCAAGAAAAGGGTGGCACCAGTTCTGAACCACTGGATCATAACAATAGCAGTAACAATCAAAATTAGCGCTGACACAGCACTTTAACTGTGCGCCAGGTCTTGCTCCATGAGTTATGTATGTACTAAGTCATCTAATCCTTACAACAGCTCACAATTATTGCCCCTTTTCTTTTCTTTTTTTTTTTGAGTTGGAGTCTCTTGCCCAGGCTGGAGTGCAGTGGCATGCTCACGGCCGCCGCAGCCTCGACCCGCTGGGCTCCTGCGATCCTTCCACCTCAGCCTTCCAAGTAGCTGGAACTACAGGTGCGCGTTACCACACCTGGCTAATTTTTTAAATTATTGTAGAGATGAAATCTCGCCAATTTGCCCAGGCTGGACTTGAACCCGCAGGCTCAGGCAATCCTCTCACCTTAGCCTGCCAGAGTGCTGGGATTACAGGCTGAGCCACCGAGCCCGACCTATTATCCCTTTTCACAGATGATGAAACTATAGAGCAAAAGGTTATAACTTACCCAAGGTCCCACAGCCCGGAAGCGGCAGAACAGGATTTAATGGTACACACCCTAGCTTCAGAATCCATATTCCTAACTGCGAAGTCTTGCTCCCGCTGAGTCCGGGGTACCAAATGTGGAGACGGCATAGGTGTTTGAGGGGAAAAAAAAAAGGGGGGAGAGAGAAAGACTTGGACACCTGTTAAAAGGGTGCAGATGCCATTTTATTGCGGGTAGTTGCGAGCTTATATTTCTCTCTACAAGGGAAATAATCCCCTGCAAGTTGCTGCCACCGAGCAAGTTAAAATCATCATTACAAAACAAATCACTTACAACAAATTACATGGATTTTTTGAGATGTTAAAACGATGCTTAAGTTTAAGTATTCTTCTCCGTGCTTGGCTAATGTTTTCTCTAAGGGCAGAGACTATTTCCACCCAAAACAACATTATCCCAACACAATGATCCTACCCTGTAAAAAGCAGTCTCCGCAACCCGTTAATATAAAATCTTAAGACTATAAAATTATTAAACAACTCTACTTAAAACAAAACTTACATCCCTTACTAGTACATATTATAACCTTTCTAACAAATTTAACTCTTTATAAACTTAACTTCCTTATTCAAATTATCCAGGAAAACAGGTTATCTCCATAACAAAGTCTCCGGGGGCCAGAACAACAGTTGCTGGCCCAGGGCTTTGGAGCAGTCTTTGTGTGGAAGAATGTGCACCTGAGGACCCTTCCCAAAGCACCTGGCAGATGTTTCTTTTCTCATGGACAAGGAGTTTCTTCTTGAAAACTTTCTGGTCTT